>APFE030499796.1:14668-73138 GCA_000404065.3 Pinus taeda | reverse complement strand
AAGCAAAAAGGTAAGCAAGGTAGATGAGGAAGATTGAAAAGTGATCAAGAAAACAAGAGGTTGAGATGAAACAAAAGAAAGAAATAAAGCTTATAATAGGAAGCAAAGGATATCACAAAAAACTTCCTACAATAAGAGAGGCTCTAAGAAGGAACACCCCAAGGAAGTGGGCAAACCATTCCTCATAGCTAGTAGTGTAGTAATGAAGGTTGAGTCTTGAATTTTAAGGTGCAAGGAAAGTGGTTGAAAGATTTTTATTTTGGGTTGAGATGTAGAAGTGCAAGGAGTGGTGTTAGATTCTTTGCTTCTTGAAGTGCCATATTGAGATGTCAAAACTAAGCCAAACCTTAGAAACCTTTCAATGGATTTGATTTGGGATAAAATTTTCAGAAGTTTTTAGTTCTTTAGGTCCATAAGACTAATAAGCTTTGTCTCAAATGTTTGTTTAAGTCAATCAACTTGATTTCCAAGTTGTGCAAAGATTTCACATGTTAGATGTCAACTGCCCTTAAGGGTGGAGGAAAAGTTACCTGATAATCTTAGCAACAACTTTTGTTATGTTGAAAGGAGGCTCTAAAAATACTCCATGGTTAGCTTGGTTCGTGTTAAGGGAAGGTGGAAGGTTCCTGTGTTTGAAAGAAGCATTTGAGTAATAGATAAGGTAACTCAATTGCATGAAAACCTATGGTTAGGAGGTCATTGAAGACGATTTGATGGCTGTATACTACATATGAAAGTATATTCACTCTGTTTTATACTCATTTGTATTGCATCTAATAAGTTTGACATGTTTCAAAGGAAAAGCTAGTTGGCACCAAGATGGAAGAAGCTAGGGTTAAGAGATATGAGAGAATCAATATCCATGGACAAAGAAAAACAAGGAGCAACTAAAAAATAGGAAAGCCTTCACTTAAGAAAGGGAAGTGGTGATAGGAACTTCCTAGTGTGGAGCTATCAAAATGTAGTATAAGTATGATGGCTAGCATGACACGTCATGATACTTCAAAGACAGAAGGCTCAAAAGAAAGTGGAGTCACCACTCAAGGCAAAGGCAAGAAAACTAAAGAAAGAATAGGTGGTGAAAAAAAATAGGCCCCTCTAGGTTTAATAGGGTCAATTAAATGCTTGTGCCATATCTAGGGTTGTGGGTGGTTTAGTGTCAAAATCCTCTTAAACCATAATCACAAGTAAATGTGATGACCAGTCCTCTTGGCATCCAAATCTATTTGTACAGTGGATTTAAACAAGAAAAGGAAGAGTGCAACCTACCTAACCTCACTTTCCCATTTAATGCATACAAAAAGCAATCAACATTAAATAGGTGTTGCCTAATGAGGCCACATTTTTGGCCAAATGGTGAATTTCTCACCAAAATCTAGCAAAATATCTTCAAAAAATCTCACTGTGAGAGTGTTCAAAACGTTTATTTCATGGCAAAAATGGATTAAGCACCATCAAAAAACGTTAGGCACCCAAAATCCTAAAACTTGACAGTTGTAACCCAAATTTTCAAAAAATTCCGCCATATTTTCTCGAAATCATGCCTAAATTTCTATTATTTTCCAGGAAAATTGTGACTTGTTTAAACTACATGTATTAAATATGTTATCATTTTACTTTTTGGTAAAAAATAAAAATAAAAAAGAGATCTTTTAGATTTTAGATTATTCAAGTGAATAAAAGTTATTAACTAAAGGTAAAAAATAAAAATAAAAAGGAGATCTTTTAGATTATTCAAGTGAATAAAAGTTATTAACTAAATTCTTAAGTACATATAAACACAATTAGAAAAATACTAGAGTGACACAAAACAAAAAACCAGTAAAAAAAACAAACTTAATGTTCTTAACACAAAGCAGCTAACCAAAAGAGAGAAGAACGAAAACCTACTTAATGTTCTCCATATGTCATGATCCATTTAGCAAAATGAAGTTGGATACAATATTTCCCAATATATATAATGAAATGAAATACTCAGATGCCTAAACCCTAAATAAAATTATGATGACCCAAATGCTCTTTATTGAATATATCTTCTTGAATATATCTTCTTTACTCATATTGTGGGACAACTTCCTTTAAGGTATATGATATGGATATTTAATATATCATATAATATCCATATTCAAGGGAGGTATACTGATTTGAATATGTAAGTATATCATATAATATTCATATTTTCAAAAAAAATTAACAAACAAAATGCATATACCATGTTTGAAAAATGCATAATGAAGGTTCCGTAAAAATGAGAAATACTCTTGTAATTGTTATCAAAATAGTGCTTAGAAATTTAAAAAAAAGGATCAAATCTATTTAAGTACCATCTCTGTTAACAGCACAAGTTGATTGTCCTTGTTCCTTTCTTTAGGAAAAGAGCTTGAGAAATGAAAACAGCCTCAAACAGTGTCTACAAACTCATTTCAAGTTGATTGTCCGTGTTCCTTTCTTTAGGAAAACAGCCTCAAATTGTGTCTACAAACTCATTTCTTTGGCTCAACCTATGTCTACAAACAAATTTCTTTGGCTCAATTCTAAGGCGAAAATATCACTTGCGTAGTCCACCTCGAAGCAGGATTTATTAAACATCAAGAGGGATTAAAAAAACCTGTGTTTACAAACAAATTTCTTTGGCTCAATTCTAAGGTGAAAATATCACTTGCGTAGTCAAACTCAAAGCTGGATCTATTAAACATCAAGAGGGATTAAAAAACCAAAGCAAACCTCATTGCTTAAAGGAGACAGGTTTAAGCTGAATCTAAGCTAGATTTGTAGAATTGAGGCTTCTGTGATCCATCATATTTGTAAAAAGAGCTTCGGCGTAATTCACATAAAAAGATCATTGTATATAGAATCTATTCTTCCCTGCTTTGGTCAAGTATTTGGCATCATACATTAGAAGTTAGTTATTAGCATTACCTGTTGTCATTAGTATTCTCTCCCCCGGGCACATCCAGCAGAATCATTCGGCCCTCAATCTGTGTGCAGCAGAGGGTGGACGGGAGCACAGCAGCAAGAGAAGCCTTTAGGAGGCACAACAGCATTTAGTAGGCAGTCTAGTGATTGAGACACATGAATGCACCATTTCTAGGTTAGATCGTCATTTTGAGCAGGTTTTCTATCTTTGGGAGGCACGTATTTTTTTCCTTAACCTGGAAGTGTTGTTTCAACTCTAGTTTAGCTGCAGTTAACATTTTAGAACGTGCATGAGGATGTTTCCAGGTTTAGGTAGGGTGCAGATTTCAAGGACAATGGTGCGTGCATGCATGCGTTGATTTGTGTCCTTTAGCACACTTTATTCTGGGCAATTACATCCATGCAGACTAGGCACATTCTTCTAGGGTATTAGGGTTAGGGTCTGCCTATTCTAACTTATGCACATATATGGTCACCACATATAGGCATAACAACCCAAGTTACACGTGAATGAAAAACATAACTATGAACATGCATTACAATATAGCCTCCCTTGGGCACGAGGGTGGACTAAATAATTGGTTGGGAACACTAATCAGAATGACCATAAAATGTCTCGTCCTGATTGGCGTTATTTGACTATTCCTCGTCCCCTTTACTAATTTTGTCAAATAATGATAGAATTCGCACCTTCAAATTTACTCGAATAATTATATAATCCCCTAGCCAAGGTCACTTCAGGACAAATCACAATAAGCATGAACACTTTTCATAAAGTATCTTAATGCATTCTATGGAATAAAATCTTCAGTTCTTTAACTAAAGCCATAATTCAGGCCAAAATTTGTCACAAGGTCAATATGCCATATTGACTTAATGCATCCAGAACAAGGGTAGAATGGGTGTTGTATTCTAGTGTTCACAACGAGATAAAACTGCATCTTAATCCACTGCTAACATTGGCAAATCACAACCATAAAGTGAACAACTAGTTAGCCAGTGAAACGTGAAAACATTTAACAAGGCCTTTCTTTCGCAACATAATTATTCTAAGACAATTGATTCATGCAAGACACTAGAAACTCGCTTCCAATCTCTTAAACCTGCCTCGTCTCATTTCTTAAATATTCCAAGAACAAAAAAAGGATTTCATCAGTACGCTCCACGAAATCCAGTTTATCTTAAACAAAACAATTAATAATACAGTAAAAAATAATTCGTATATTATCTTTGGAAAGTTACAGTTTTCATGATACAACAGCAGCATAGCTCTTGGCACTATATCCAGGAAGCTATAAGAGAAAACAGCTGATACAAACCCACAGACAGAAAAATGTCCTTACAAGCCTGTCTGTGGAACACTCATTAATCTTTGTATCTAAAATGATTGCTCTATAGGGCTTCTCAAAAGATATACACTTTTGGCTGCAAGTGACACTTTCCCTGGGAAAAAACAGCAAGCCCAAATATCACAAGTAGCAAAACATTGCTGAAGCCCTTTGAACATCTATTGCCCCCTTTGCCAGTATTAACGTATTTTCTTGAATGTTCTGAGTTAAGAAACATTTGTCTACTTCTCAGTCCCCATCTTATTTTAATGTATAGCAGGGTCCCTAAAGTGAAAATTGGTATTCACCTCATGAAGCAATTACTGATTTGATTCGGTGTACAACTGTGAGCCGATACAGGCACTCGTTACCCTCCAATCTAAACAACAAATACAGTGCTCTTGCTAGCCACAAGATCTTATTACGAGGCTACACATTCAATACTTGATTTTACATGCCAATCAAACGGCAATAAAAAGAAAAAATAATCTACAGTCTACAAAATGTGGCACACTGATGAGAACGTTGGGTGCCAGAGCTGTATTCTATAAAACCACGAGTCTCCAAAATGACATGTATACAGGTTACTTTTTCAAATTGTTACGTGAAAGAATTCGCTTGCCAAAAGGACTAATGCGCAAAGTTGGTAAATGTGGCCGAATTGCATCAACCAATGTAGAATGAAGAGAACCCTGCAAGGAGAAAAAACACAGAATGATTTAAACTAGCAAATCAATTGATCCATGCATTTAGTTATTGGAGAATTAAACTGCATTTAAATATCATATAATATTCATATTCTCAAGAATATCAACAAACAAAATGCATAGTTACCATGTTAAAATTGGCAACTAGGGCCAAACTCCATGTTGGTCATCTTATTTATGGCAGCTGATATTTTTCTTGGATCCCTCTCATCGAGAGGAGTAATATTGATCTAAAGATCATCCGATTCCGATAAGTATTCAAGGAATTGTGAATTTATTTGTGATATAAGACAATTCGTCAAAGTCGGCCAGCAACTAAACAACACCCACATGTGCTCAAGTTTTAGTATAAAAGGAGATGACCACATGTGCTCAAGTTTTAGTATAAAAGGAGATGACCACATGTGCTCAAGTTTTAGTATAAAAGGAGATGACTTGAGAGTCATTTGACACACTTCTCTCTTGATTTCTCTCAACTTATCTTGGGCTTTAGTGGAAGAGAAATCTAGGAGTAGAAGCCCTAAACGCAGTCCTAAGGAGAAAGCCCTAAATACAGTTCTAAAGTGGATGCCCTAGCTGCAGTCCTAAGGAGGATGATCAGCTCTCAATGCAGCTATGGAGGAGAGATCTAAATGTTGTCCTAAAGAGGCCATGACACCTAGTCGCAGTCAAGGAAGGATCTATCTACGCTAATCTAAAGAAGACAGACACGCAGTCAAGGAGGGTTAGGTGCCCTAGGTAATAAGGGATGACACAGCAATCTTATATGCTGTCCTAATCTGGCTATTAGGGAGGCCGACGAAATTCTGGAGAGCATGATTTGGAGAAGACATAAGAAGGAGAACTCGCATTTTGGAGAGGAGATCTTATGTTCAGGCTGTAGGTTAGTAGGCACCTCAGCAAAGGAGAAAAGGCTAGGTCTGTAGCCTTTTCATGACTGTTTTGAGGGCTACACAACCAAGCAGGGGGGCTGAGTTGTGTAAGACAGATCTGGGCAAATTGCAACGAGTTTGAGGGTTGTCTTCCTGTGATCTAGGGCAGCGGCTGCTACAGCAAGAGACTGAGGCCTGTTCTGAAGTAATCATAGGGCTAGTTGGAGCGTCTTGGGGCTAGGAATTAGCCTTAAGGACAGCGTGTTGGAGCCATAGTTTTAAAACTCCGACTCCGACTCCGACTCGGCCGAGGATCGACTCCGACTCGGCCGAGGATCGACTCCGACTCGGCCGAGGATCGACTCGATTTCAATGACTCGGTCGTTGTAAAAAATACATTAAATATTTATTTTTTTATAAAAAAACATAATTTTAAACATGATTCTAAAGATTTTCATTCATGTTTCCAAACACACAGCATTATAATATAGATGGAAGACAACATATGATCAAAGTAGGCTCATGAACCAATCCATTATATCAAAATGGTAACCATAACCCAATGGCAATACATAGTCAACTGTCATACATGATCAAAGACTCGAAACAAAAAACACATAACCAAGGAGGCTAGAACTGGCCTCTACAACAAAAGTAAACTGTGACCAGACTCCAGTACTAGTACTACAGCTACTGGCTAGTAGCTACTGCCACAGGAGCCAAGATCATGTCGATCAATCTCTGGATCATCATCAGAGTCAAACAGGGGGCCCCCATGGCTCCTCCTCATCATCATCATCTCCAACTACAACTATAGAAGTGGTACCACTAGCAGGCTGTGCAACTGCAGCAGATGCAAACTAAGATAGAGTAGATATGCAGTTGCGCTTCTGTCGTGGTTGAGCAGAGGAAGCACCTACAACTGGAGTCCTTGTTGGCTGTGAGACTGAGGCTGGTGGATTGGGATTTGCATTCAACTGAACAGCATGTTCAAGTTCAACTGATGTCTCGATATCTAAATCTAAATCAAGATCCTCATCAAAATCAAACTCTGTTGGACGACTCTTCACTACCCAATCTGATGTTGGATCAATGTCTTCCAACACAATGGGATCTGAATCAGGTCTTTTGTTCAGCAAATGGTTTCGTCTGAGCCAGAGGTTGTATTGGACATAAACTAGATCATTTAACCGTTTTTGATCCAAACGGTTTCTCTTCTTTGTGTTACTTGGGAGCAGGAGCGAAAACGGGAGCAGAAGCGACATTTTCAGAAGCTCCTGGTTTGGGAGCGAATCCCAGAGGAGTTCGACAACCAATGTCACTAACATCAAGGTACATAGAGGGATTGGTGCTCTTGATTAAATACGAGTTCCATACCCTAATACACGACAAAATTCAATGGAGAATGTCACCCCTTAAAATTTCATTAAAATAATGTTAAATTGTTGTTTTAGTGGGTTACGGGTCGTTGTTTGTGACTTGGCCGAGTCAGTACGGGAAACGGCCGAGTTGGCCGAGTCGAGGTTGACTCAGCCAACCGAGCCGTTTTTTGTACCGAGTCACTCCGAAGGGCAATGGAACAGACCAACTCGGTCGTTTCCGTTTCGAAACGGCCGTTTTTTAAAACTATGGTTGGAGCAGCAAGCTTAGAAGGGAAGACCGCAGTTGTAGGAGGCCTTAGGAACTGATTGGAGGGGTCTTGTAGGTGTTGGATCCTAGATGAGGATCAGTTTGAACCAGATTGTTGGGCAGACTGTGGAAGCCTAATTGGTGGTTGTACATAGTGGTATGGTACATGGGTATTTAGTGCAGCAAATTCATGGTGCTGCTAGCAGTGGCATAACAGGACAGCCATGACATTGTGCAGCAGTGGCACAATGGGACAGCCATGACATAATGCAGCAGTGGCACAAAGGTACAGCAAGCATGTGCAGCATGGCGCTGCACGATGAGGTGCAGCATGATGACGAGATGCAGTACAATGATAGGTGAAGGAGTCGCCTTGGAGAATCAGTTGAAGCAGCATGTCTTCAACTGATCTCATGTATCATCTTGTTAGAGATGATCTATGCTCTTATCTAACAAGTCAAAGTGTTGACTTCTGTTGTAAATGTACTACTCTCTCTCTTTCTCTGCTAAACTATTGAAGAACATATAAGAAGAATTGATCAAGGGTTTTCCCACATTGGGCTTTGTCCCTGGCTAGCCCCATATCTTGTGTCCTCTTGTCCTAGCTTGTTTTCAGCGATTTATGTTTATGTTCTATTTGCAGTTTATTTTAATACTGATGTGATTGCTAATCTGGAAAAGATATTGAGCTAACTGTGAAAATTTAAATAAATTGCTCTAAGCATAGAACATCCCTAAACTTAACATGGTATCAGAGGTGAGGTGAAGACAATGCCCAAGCAAAAGTGAAAGAGCAATCACCAAAGACAGTTGGGAAAGGACAAAAGGATCAATGGATTCCTCATCCCTCTTCAAATTCACCAAGAGTGAAATCGAAGCAGAGAATATTATCAGAATAGCGCCGCAGAAGCTTCTAATGACCTACCGAAAAGATCACTGTATTGGGAAGTCCGAATCTAAGGGTGGAAGGAAAGGCAGATGCCTTGGTTGTAATAAGTTCGGTCATTATGCGAAGGAGTGTCCGAAGTATGGACACATCACTTGATGATGATAACAATCATTCCAAGGACATCTTCAATGATCAAAGGAATGGAAGGTAATGCAGGTCATCAAGGAAATAGCTGACTCTTCAGAGAAAGCAAGGAACCCCAAGTATGAAGAATCAAATGTTGTTTCTGATAAGATAAAGAAGCATTATCTTGTATTGGCCCTCTCCTTCATATTCTTTGGGAATTTGGCTTATTGATTGTAGTACTCCACAACACTTCAACGAATAGAAGGGTGCTCTCTCTAATTTGGTAGAGATGGAAACGATCGTGAGATTATACTTGGAGCCGTGCCACCTATCTCGAAAAGGGTGTAGGAAATATTACCCCTCAATTGAATGAGGGTAACTCAATTCATTTACGAAATCTCTTTTATGTACCTGATCGCAAGAAGAACCTGGTGTCCATTTCGGCAATGGAAGTCAAAGGTTTCAGGGTGTCATTGATCGAGGGAAAGGTACGTCTTTGAAAATAAAATTTTCAAAAGATGCTTTTACTCATGGTTTCAAGGTTGGCAATTTGTATCAAGTTGCAAGATGGTCCATTGGGGACCATGACAGTTGACACATCTCATATATAGCACCGGAGGTCTACTTATTATAGGATCCTACACAATGTGAGTCAGATGGTGATTGGGATGCTTGAATTCAAGAAGATCATGAAAGTACATGTCTGAGATGTACCGAAGGAAAATCTTACAAAGGGACCATTCCCCTCATGTAGCAAGTCCACAAGTTTGGAACAACCCGAGGGGTTTGAGATTCATGATCGGGAATCTCATGTATGCAGGTGGAAGAAAGCCCTTTATGGCTTGAAGCAAAACATCATGGGCATAGTATGAGAGGATTGATAGCTGTCAAATGAAGCTCAGATTCACTAAGAGTGAAGTCGATCCAAACCTTTGCTTGAAGGTTATAGATGATAGACCTCTCATTCTGGCACCCTCTGAGGACAACCTATTTCTAACAGGTGCAGACCCTCTCATTTGCAGAAGTAAGAGGGAGTTGGATTCCAAATGTGGAACGGTAAACTGCAAGTCGTGACTAACTCAAGGATCTTAACTTTCAGAAGTTATATGGTAGTGATGCCGAACCAAATTTTGGAAATGCCTCTGAGTCTCATAAACTCATTCGCGTTGATGTTCTTGGTGAATTTCTACCGGGACATATGATTTGCAGTTAGTATGATGAGCTCATATATGGTTGAGCCTCAGTGGATTGGTGTCAAGAATCTTCTGGGATATCTTTAAGGCACAATCTCTCATGGATGGAGATATACTGCCGGAAATGTGAAGCTGCATGATTATTCGAAAGCTAACTGGGCAAGCAGTGTGGAGGATCGAAAGAGCACTTCCGAGTGCTAGTTCTCTTTGGGTTTTGTTCGATATCCTGATGAGCAGGAAGCAGAAGTCGGTTGCTATAAGCACCACTGAGACCGAATACATAGCTACGAGTATGATCTCGTGTGAAGCTACTTGGTTGTGGAAGCTCTTTAGCGAGTTGTTTGTACACATGATGGATACCACCGGGATCCTCTGTGTCAACCAAGGGGGGATTCGATTGTTGAGGAATCCCGTATTCAATGATTGCTCCAACATATAGACATCAAATACTACCTTATCTAGGATATGGTACATCGATGAGCGAGGAGGCTCTATCGTATTGAGACTGATGTACAGGTCACAGAAATTCTGTCAAAGCCTCGGGAGAAAGGTCAAATTTGTGACTTTTCCGAACGACTTGGAATCGTTGAGAGACCTTCTTATAAAGGTCTTGCATGATGCATGCATTGAGCTCTGGGAGCTCCGAGGGGCTTAGGGTTGCTTGGAGCAACAAGTGACCATAGGGCGACTCACCCTCCCCTAATGGTGTGTTGTGTACAGGGTGAATGGCTCAACCTTCCCTTTTGATACCCCAAGGCGACTTAGGGGCAGTATAAATGGTTCTCATGTCGAAGCATCCAACCCATGCAATCTAGGACTCATGGGAAGTACCTCTCATTTGGCCAATGAGCAAGGAAATGGGGTTAGGGACCATAGTAGTACTATCGATGGATGCATCGTTGTATCTACTGTACTCCCTCTGCTAGGATGACCTCCATTGATCTGGGATCAATGAAACTGATCAAGGATCAGTATGAGACTTGAGTGGTTTGAGACACTCTCTTGTGATATTGATCTAGGATTAATAAAACTGACTTTGGGCCAATAGAGAATGGTATGAGACATTCTTGATCAATTCTTCTTCTTCATAGTTTAGCAGAGCTCAGCAGAACAGAACAGAGCAGAGCAATGCAGGGCACTGATGGCAGAGATAGAACAGTCAGACATATGGATCAGTGGATGGAGTTCTCCCTAGTTGAGAGGGAGTGTTAAAATTGGCAACTAAGGCCAAACTCCATGTGGGTCATCTTATTTATGGCAGCTAATATTTTTCTTGGATCCCTCTGATTCCAATAAGTATTTATGGAATTATGAATTTATTTGTGTTATAAGACAATTCGTCAAGGTCGGCCAGCAACTAAACAACACCCACATGTGCTCAACATTTTAGAATAAAAGGAGATGACTTGAGAGTCATCTCACACACACTTCTCTCTTGATTCTATCCACTTGTCTTGGGTTTTAGTGGAAGAGAAATCTAGGAGTAAAAGCCCTAAACGCAATCCTAAGGAGGAAGCCCTAAACACGGTTCTAAAGTGGATGCCCTAGCCACAGTCCTATGGGGGATGATCTAGCTCTCAATGCAGCTATGGAGGAGAGATCTAAGCATTGTCCTAAAGAGGCCATGACACCCAGCCACAGGTCAAGGAAGAATCTATCTACGCTAATCGAAAAGACTCACGCGCAGTCAAGGAGGGTTAGGTGCCCTAGGTAATAAGGGATGACACAGCAATCCTATACATTGTCCTAACCTGGCTAGTAGGGAGGCCAATGAAATTCTGGACAGCATGATTTGAAGAAGACATAAGGAGAACTCGCATTTTGTAGAGGAGATCTTATGTTCATGCCACAGGTTAGTAGGCACCTCAGAGAAGGAGAAAAGGCTAGGTCTGTAGCCTTTTAATGACTGTTTTGAGGGCTACATAACCAAGGAGGAGGGTTGAGTTGTGTAAGACAGATTTGGGCTACTTGTGACGAGTTTGAGGGTTGTCTTCCTGTGATCTAGGGCATCAGTTGCTACAGCACGAGACAGAGGCCTGTTCTAAAGGACAGCATGTTGGAGCAGCAAGCTTAGAAGGGAAGACCACAGTTGTAGGAGAACTGATTGGAGGGGTCTAACAAGGACTGTTAGGAAGCCCTAACCAGTTTGCTGCAAACATATCAGACCTCAATACAGTGAGCTAAGTCATGTTGTCTATGACATCTCTTGTAGGTGTTGTATCCTAGATGAGGATCAGTTTGAACCAGATTGTTGGGCAGACTGTTGGAGCCAAATTGGTGGTTGTACATAGTGATATGGTACATGGATATTTAGTGCAGCAAATTCATGGTGCTGCTATGGTATGGCAAAGCACAACGGGACAGCCATGACATTGTGCAGCAGTGGCACAACGGGACAGCCATGACATTGTGCAGCAGTGGCACAGTGGGATAGCAAGCATGGTGCTGCACTATGAGGTGCAACATGATGATGAGATGCAGCACAATGATAGGTGAAGGAGTCACAATGGAGAATCAGTTGAAGCAGCATGTCTTCAACTAATCACACGTATCATCTTGGTAGAGATGATCTATGCTCCTATCTAGATAAGTCAAAGTGTTTACTTCTGTTGTAAATGTACTACCTCTCTCTCTCTCTCTCTCTCTGCTGAACTATTAAAGAACATATAAGAAGAATTGATCAAGGGTTTCCCCACATTAGGGTTTGTCCCTGGCTAGCGCCACATCTTGTGTCCTCTTGTCTTGGCTTGTCTTCAGCGATTTATGTTTATGTTCTATCTGCAGTTTACTTTAATGCTCATGTGATTGCTAATCTAGAAAAGATAGAGTTAACTGTGAAAATTTAAATAAACTGCTCTAAGCATAGAACATACCTAAACTTAACATACCAGGTTTGCGAAATAGCATGGATGAAAGAAATGACAAATTCAAAAATGCCAAGAAGATTTGAAGGTTCAGTAAAAATGAGAAATATACTCTTGTAATTGTGATAGCAAAAGAGCTTGAAATTTAAAAATTGATCAAAAGCATTTAAGTACCATCTCTGTTAATAACATGAGTGTTCTCGTGCATCTCAAACCTGGATCTATTAAGATCAAGAGGGAAAAAAAAGCTGAGGGCAAACCTCACTTTAGAATAGCCAAGTTTAAGCTGGATCTAAGCTCGATTTTTTTACATTATAAATAGAGTCTATTCTTTCTTCTTTTGTCGAATTTTTGGCATCAGACATCTGAAGTTGACGTTTTTTTCAATTTTAGTTATTGGCATTCTCTGTGTTTGGGAGGCACATTCTTTTCCTTGACCTGGAAAGTGCTGTTTCAATTCTAGTTTAGTTGCAGTTACCATTTTAGACCACAAATTGTGGATAAGTTTCCAGGTTTAAGTAGGGCACAGATCTCAAGGACATCAGTGTATGCATGCATGTGTTGACTTATGTCCTTAAGGACACTCTACTCTGGGCAAGTACATCCATGGAGGATAGGCACACTCTCCTAGGGGATTAGGGTTAGAGTTTACCTATTCTAACCTAGCTGCACCCATAATGCTGGTTCATAATTACTCTAACCCTAATCTCTCCTGACATATAAAGGAGGTAGGACACACCACTGGGCCAGTGAAACAATCCAAATTTTGAGAAGTCACTTTGTATTTTTCTTTCAGTTAGTAGAGACAGGTGTGATTGAGATCCTGCACATTCAGTTTGCAATCCAAAATCTTTAGAACAGTGTGTGATACAGATTAGGTACTATACTGGTTGTTGCTCTGATTTTCCACTTTATGCAGTGTCTGCATTTTTGCGTTTACAGTCCATATTTTGAGTATATTAGGACTATAATATTTGTTCTGATTTTCTGCATTATGTAGTTTCTGCACTTTTGAGTTTACAGTCCAGATTTTGACTATATGCTGTCTGAAGTTGAGAGGTGTTTAGAGAGTTTTCAGATCCACAAGTCTAGATTTCAGATTCATAGAAGTGCAGATCTGTGTATCATGAAGTAAAGCTTTACATTACCCACCCATGTGACACATCTCGTTTGCCCCACGCTGTAAGAACACTGAGCACCATATAAGTGCAGATCTATGTACCATGCTGTAAAACTTAACAATACCCACCCACATGACATCTCTTCCACCCCAAGCTGTAAAAGCACCATGTTTTTCTTGGTGTAGTTTAACATTTTCTGCTCCGAAAGAATTGCTAGATTAAATTTGTTTAGTTTCTACAGAAAAATTGCAATTGCAATGAACCCTATTGTAAAATTCCTTCCATGATAGCTACTCAAAGAAAAAAATAAGTGAGGAAGAGCTATCATTACAACAATTTTTTGGGTTGTTTTGGGCACATCAATAAACTGTTTGACCAATATGTATGTGAACTAAGTATTGATATTAGTCCCAGGAACACAAATGCAAGAATCATCTCAAGCATTAGCATACTCTGTAACTATGCAAATAGTAGATCTCCTAGTAGGAGAAAAATAACCAATATCAGTAAATAATATGGCTACATTTTCTGATCGCTCTTTTTGCAGCTTCCATTCCAGGCAAGGAAACTATGAGGAGAGAGAAAGATTACCAACCTTTGACTCCTTTAGAGCACACTGGATGACATAGTTGGCAAATGGATCTTGAAGAAGCTGACCAAATAAGGAACTGTTCACCAACTCCCGAATTATGCGTCCACAGCCCTCATCTCCAGAATTTTTCAGGCAAGTTTCAATTACATTACTGCTGTATTTTTGCATTGAAAGGATGGCATATTTACTCTCGAGGTGATTTATTACATCTTCAATCACCCATGGCATTTCCAAAGCCAAGATATACTGCACCACATAGTTGCTGCAAAAACATATTTTAAATAATAAGTAATCATAACATCGTTTTTTTACACCAAAGTTAAACACTATGCTCACTTAATGGACCAAGTCAGCAAGCAATCTGTTGGCAATGTGTATATACAAACAAGGAAAACAAGCCATCAAACAGAGTATCATTTATGACAAATTCAGCAATTAATGTATATATCTTCAGAACTGCATCAAAATTCCACACAGTTTCCTAAGCTTGAAATATGAAAACAAGAACAGTGTTGTTATGTGTGACAGATGTGTTTAATAACTACAACTTGTTCAAGTTATCATCATAGTACCCATAAGCATCTTGAGAGAGGGAAAATGCATTTGCGGCTATTTCAGCAACCAAACGCTGCTGCTGTGCTCCAATTGAATAATCAATGCATCGCTGAAGGACACAACACCCATGCTTATGTGTTGCAATCTCAATGCAGTGTTCTACTGCAGCATCAAAAAGGAACTGCCATCATAGACAATAAACTATCATTTATCATGATACTAAAGAGCACTGTTGCATGTTACTCAAACCAGCACTTCAGTTTCAGCTTGAAACCCAAATTACAAAAAAAAAAAATGTTGTCCACTCTGCATATAGAAAACAAAAATAAGAAAACCCAAAACTTAATATAATAATAACGACAAAAAAAGAAGGTTCCAAAAAGTCAAAGATCAGAAAAAATAAAGCCTGATATCATTTTTTTATCAGTTATGTTCACATTCAAAAAGATGTTTTTTTTGTCCACATAGGCAGCTGGTCCATTAAGTCGAGATGAAGAAAGGCAGGGTAAAGAGATCTGATGTATCACTAAGTGATGCTGGTGAAAAACTAATCATTCTAGACGGTCTTTTTCTTCAAATCAATGGAGACAAACCAAAAACTAAAACTATTACAGAAGTATGTAAATATTTAATACACTTGTTAAAAAATCCAAGCACAATAATGTACTAATAGGTAACTGGATATGTCTACAATAAGTTTGGACAACCATAATTTGAGGGATTCCAAAAATTTGGCTTCATTGATCTAACCATTCCCTTTTTAAACTTCATCCACAATTATTATGCTGTTGAAATCTTGTGGGCTTCTTACAAGTTTCATACACAGTTTCCCAATCTTGTGGGCTAAAGGTCTCTACAAAACACCCGTGGGATGATCTGGGTTCAGTTGAATAATGACCTGATGAGCAGTGGAGGCAGGAGGGTGCCTTACACAAAGGAACTGGTTGAAATAATCCAAGGCATTTTTGCATGCAAATATATCATGCTATTAAACAAATGACGCCTTTCCATCATCTTACGCAGAGGTGGTCTTGTGCTCCATAACGGTAGCCTATTAATGTGAGTTCTTTGCAGTATATACACATTTGAATCTGATACTTCACAACTTAACAAAATACTAAATACTTCAGCCATCCACATTCAACAGCTAACTCAACATTAAGTGGCCTACACGTAGATAACCTCAATTATGATCAATAGAAAGTTTAGTGACATTAACAAGTGTCACAGTTGTTATTGTTGAGCTTATCTATAGTACAGCTAGTTAGTAAATCCCTATGAAAATGACCATCATGGTAATAACATACCATATTTTAACATAAACTGTATTAAATGTTACCACAGTACTCATTCAATAATTACTTCATAGATTCTATGGACAGGAACAGCATGGAACCTTCTGCTCCTTGTCTTGTTCTGTCATCTTGTACTTCAGAAACCCAATTAATAATAATGTTAAATTTAACCTGAAGAAAGAAATACTATGGATACTCTATCTTGGCAATCCCACTGGGAGAACTATGGTTTTTGAATGCATGTATATAAGTTAGCAGGTTGCAACTTTTCTTATTACTTTTAACAAATAATAAAATACTGGTACAAATAAGCCATAGTTATCTTAACACTTGCGACCTAAGTTGCACGATACGGGGAAACGAGTATGAGTTTCCGAAACGGGAACAGGTACGAAACGTGCCCCCCCAGATTTTGGAAACAGGGAAACACAATATATACATAAGGACATTTAAGAAAAATGTGTGCAATCATAAAGCATACATGCTACATTCTAATTTATTACATTATGATTAAATTGTCAATTATCAATGCATAAACTATAAGTCTCTAAATTTACATCACATTTACTCATGAATGATCAAATAATGAAAATAGCAATATCCAAAATCAGCCACAAGAAATTTCTAATTTCTTGTCTCGTGCTTGATTGGGAGTCACCTCCTACATAGTCGAACGACCTTAGTGCTCTTGATTAAATACAAGTTCCATACCCTAGGTGCTCTTGATTATTGGGAGTCTCCCCTGCATAGAGGGTTTTGTTCTCTTGATTAAATACAAGTTCCATACCCTAGTACATGACAAAATCCAATGGAAACATTGCAATCCCCCCAATCCTGAAAAACAAATAAGTCTGCTGGATTTTGAGTGAGATCTAAAATTCTACTTTCTCCATATGAAATCCAATGAAGGCAAAGCCACTCTCAAACATCCTGAGTCATTTCTTGGTAATGTTAAAAATTTAAGTAAAAGGAAATGGGCCATTACGGTACAAATTTCCTCATTTCCAGCTGGAAAAAGACCCCTGGGCAACGTTTCCTGCAACTTAGCTTGCGACATTTGCATTTGTTCGTTCTACCACCAAATCATTATTTTTCAGTGAATGCTTATTCTATTAAAGGTAGTGGAGACAGTTGTAGAATTATTGCAGGTGAAGTACTTAAGATGAACATGAAGTTCAGTATAGATGTCACATAAAACTTCAATACTAAGAACCTTGAAAAATGGTGACAATTTCATAACCCATATATAGTGGTAGTACGTATTCACAAATCAAACTAGTTCCCATTTTGTGAGTTACCAACTTCCTGCTTACCTAATCCTGCATTTAATTCCATAACATTGCATCATGCAACTGCAGCATTTATAAAAAAAAAATAACAGCACGGATTTATGATTGAAAACAAAACTATCTGGAACAAACATATATGCAGGAAAACAACAGTGGAAAGAAAGGAAACGTATGGACAAGCTGAGATGCCATCTAAAGAAATGGTAATTACGAGTGCTCATGGTGAAGAGTGAGAATCTATATATCTAAAAATAAAATAATGTTATGAGTGCTCATAATGAAGAATAACATCTATATAACCTGGTTGTCTGCACTGTGAAGCCGTTGCAAGCAACGCTGCACGACATGATTTCCATTTGAGTCCTTTATGAGAGTCACAACACCAGGCTTAAGCGAGGATACAACCATTGAAACCTCCTGTGGAGTCTTAATAATCTCTACCAGTTTCTGTACAGCTCGAGTGCTACAAGTTTACAACAATAAACAAGTTAAACTACTGCAAATATACAAATTGTAGCTAACAGCCTCTGACAATATGAGACACAATTCACGCTTAGGCAGTTTGTCTGGTATAAGAAGCAATAAGTAATCAAAATTAATCAAATACGAAAGACTAAGAATAAGCTTCAACGAGATAAAACACTCATTGCACATATGATATATCTAAATTAGCAAAGTTACAAGCCTTAAGTACAAAAAGAATTGCACAATTGATACTCAACAAAATACAAGTGCTGCAATTACTTACCCATGTGTATTAAGAGATATATTAACAAGTTCGCCTGTTTCCTTAGTCACTGCATGAAGAATTCGCATTCTCTGATCTTCAGTACAAACTTCTAGAAGTTTTTGCACGAGATAGTTACCAAATTGATCTGTCATCAATTCTATTATGTGATCAATAATCTCCAAAAATATCTTCTCCACATCTTCAGGAGATCCTTCATCAAACTTCCTTTGCAGAAAACGACAGCCATTCTGGTCCATTGCTGTGGAATAGATCTGTCCTTTTATTTCATCCAAAGAAGTATATTTAAGCTGCTGCTGAGAAGTCACTAAGGATCTGAGAGGGATCTCAGATTCTGTAATCTGAGGTGAAATGCTTCTATAATGACCATGAATGTCCAAATTAAATGGCTCAGAAAGTAAATGTCCATTTGGCAACGTCTTTGCATTGCATTGTCCATTGCTTGAAGCCTCCTTTTCGCTTCCTGAAGGAACTGGATTGATGGTTGTAATAGAGTTTATACCTCGGGAACGATTTCTAGTCAAAATCTTTTCTGGAAAAGCAGGTTTCTGTTCGCATCCCAAAATTCCTCCCATCTGAGGATCCTTAAATGGAACAGAACTAGGCTTCAAGGTTCTACCATTAACAACTCTTTGTATCTGGCCATGATAAAAGGGACAGTTTTCCCCTCTGCTACAGAATCCTTGAGCATGATATCGACATATATTCCCACTTTGCACAGAACCTTCTAACTGATTGCATGAACCCAGCATACCATGTACCGGACTGGCCACCCAGTCTCTTCCATTGAAGACTTTTCCTTGCAGTTGGGTACTCCCCAACGGTGGCTTGAATTGTACAACACCGGGAACTGAAGAATACAAACCGTGCTGTCTTACAGTTCTGTTGGAAGAATCACCAACAAAAGCAGCTCCCGCTTGATTGGGTAGAGCAGCTAGAGCCTGACCGTGAGTCTGCTGCAATAACATGTATTCCTGCTGCGTTCTAAAGCCCCCTTCTTCCTTCATACGCTGCCATGATGATGGCTGCATTCTATTGACTTGCTGATGCAGATCAGAAACAGAAGGCTGGCATGCCTGAGGTTGCATGAATGGTCCAATTGAAGGATCAAAGTAATAATGCTGCTGCAAGTTGCTGCCAAGAGACATAGAAGGATTTGCCAAAAACTGATAGCCTTGGATTCCAGGCACCGGAGGTGTTGCTACAGAGTTCACTGGAAATGACTGCTGGAAGTCGAGTGATCCCAGTGAAGATGTTTTAAATGGCAATCCAAAACCATTCATGTATGTATCTGTGTGATAAGCATTTTGTTTCAAAACTTGCTTCATTGTCTGAGTTTCTGTAAGGGGCAATATTCCATTCCCTACGCGTTGAACATCGCCATTGCGATGATGGTTTGACTGGGAGGATTGATCAATACCATATGACACCGTTCTTGGGGAGCTAAAAGAATTAACATCCACATTCAAGTGCATTGGCAAGGTGGTTTTCATAACATCAAAAGCAGAATAACTATGACCATTCTGCATCTCAATCCCTCCATTGACATTATCCACCAAATTGACTTGCCTGCTATCCCCGCTATTCCCATCCCCATTCCTGGTTTCCTTAAAATTAAGATTACCAAACACTGCTGCAAGAGATTGATCATCAAGAAGAGCATGCTCAACCCCATTCTGATTGACACCCAGGTCAGGAAAAATATGCTGCTGAGCTGGCAATGAAACCCCGCTCTTAGCCACGTGTTGCTCTTCGACTTTCAATGGGGATGATTTCTGGTCCAACAAGAGCTGGTATGAATTCCTACTGTCTGATGATGAAACTGAGCCACCGTAATAGGAAAGGGAACCGGAGGAAACAGCATAAAAATCCCCAGATAAAACAGACTCGCCTTCGGCTTCGTCTTTTGAAGAGCCAACACTCCGCCCATGTGGAGGCGCGGAGGTCGCTCGGGGAATTTCCCCCAGAAGCATCTCAAACTCTTCATCCTCTTGCACACTGACCTTCCTATCCATCATATTCACAACGCCAACTAGCTCTATCTCTGCCCAATCTAATTTTCTTGAAGAAAACACAAAACAATCCTATAACACAACACAACAGAGCTAACAGAATCAATCCGTGGCCAATTCAAAAGGTATTTCTTTCTTTCAGGTTTGCAATTATACTTGTATAATCACAAAAACCCTAGATCATAAACCCTAGAGAAAAGCAAAACTCAGAACAGGAGCTACACAGAACCGAATGAAAAAACGCCAAAAACTGATAAAACCCAAGGATCGGAGCACCACAACAAACCTTGATAGACGCTCGATTTGCTTCTCTGCAGAGAAATCTCCAAATTTGGGTCTTAAACCCTAGTAAAACCCATCACATTGTCAATGAAATTAAAGAATCGGAGAGACCTTCTCCCGGTTAATGCCCAGAATTGCAGAGGAGGATAATCAAAATTGAGAATGAAATGGAGCAATGCCTAAATATATAGGCATCGTTGTGTGTATCCGTGAGGAAGAGTATTGAGGAAGATGGCAAAAATGCTGCAGCGGCCACAGCAGCAGCGCGAGCAGCTCTATGGCCTACACCATTTTATGGGAAATCTTCCATTAAATTAATCTTGGGGAACGGCGAGAAATCCCTGCTTTTGTTCGTGCTTTATGTCTTGGTTGCTTTTGGGGGCTTTTCCTCTTTCTTATCGACCGAATGTTTACCACGGAATGTTTACTGGACACCCCGGTTGGGTTTAAATATCTTTTCCTTATTATTAATAATTTAGGAAAAAAATTAAGGTTATTAGGAAAAAAATTAAGTTTTATATGATTTATAAGAGGTGTTTTGGGTTTGGAATATGTTTTAAAATTGTTTTTGTTTGGTTAAGATTTTGTTTTATTTGTTTAGTTAAGATGTTGTTTTCCTTCGATGTAAGAAAAAGGTTCACGTACCAAAATCTCTAACCAACAAAACGCTGTCATATGCCCTTTTATAGACCACCGACAAGTTATTATAGGTAGTCTGGTTTTCTTGAATAACGTTGATGAGTGAGCCTGCATTCCTAAATAACACCAAGAGATAATTATCCTTGATACTAATTTAACAACTTAATTCAAATAAATTTTCTACTCATAAAAACAAATATTTTTAAATTTTTAATACTAAAAATAATACATAAACTTTTACGAGAAATAATTATCCTAATATTAATTTAACAACTTAATTAAAATAAATTATCCACTAGTAAAAAACAAATATTTTTAAATTTTGTAATGTTAAAAATAATACATACACCTTTACTTTACATTATAAAGATACTTCTAAATGCAACCTCAATCAAAAAAATAATTCAATCATTTTCTAAATCCATTAATATATAAGCAAAGGTATTAAAAATTCATATAATCCAAAACAAACAATCACATCAAAGTTTTAATGCTCATTAGAAGAGCTTATGAATCAAACAATTACATCATAAGAGTCCATAAATCTTTGAATTAAGGTTTTAGAATTATTAATACAATAAATCTTTAAATTAAAGTTTTAGAATCATTAATAAAAATATTGATATTAGATTAAACTTTTAATACTAGTTAGAAAAGTCTATCAATCAACAATCATATTAAATTTCTAATGTTAAGTTAAAGTTTATAAATCTATGAAATAATGTATTAGAAATAATTAATAAATGATATTTTATATTGATTTTTTTAGATTTATAATCACATTGCGAGGATTAGTGTTGTTTTATGTATTCATATTTAGTGTTGTTTATGTATTTATATTTTTTATTATTATGAAGTGTTTTTTAGAAAAAGTTTTATTGTTAAATGTGTTTAGTCAAAGTGGTCCATGGGGTTTTGGATAGATGGTGATTAGGTGCTTTGTTAATGTATTTTTTGATGTGAAGTCATTAATTCAATTCCCCGCCTCAATCCGGGTGATATATTGGACATGATGAATGAAGATGTAGCATTGTCAAACTTCAAAAAAAAGGTGACATATTTACAATGTTTTTACTAGAGTATAAATTAAATTCATGTAAAGATATATTTGTTTTTTTAAACATATTTGTGTGTGTTTATGTTTAAGACTTTTGGTGATTTCGGTAAAATGGGAGTATATTATTTATAGTTAATTAATCAAAAGAAAGGTTAAAAGATAATAGTTGAGTGTTAGTTATTGAGGTCATATTCTCCGGAGACATATTAGCCTATGTGACAAAATTTAAACATGTTGAAAATGGAGACAAGTAATTCTTATAAGCCCAAAAAGGCAAGAAAAATGAAAGTTTTTTATTTTTTTCAAGAGAAAAATAAATAAAATTATATATATATATATATGTGGTAGTGTTGTGATTTGGTCCTCAACCTTGAATAATCAGCAAAGTTAGTGATTCAAAAAAAGGTTTTTATACTTTATAAAATATTTTTTATCATATTATAATATCTTGCATTGAATGGTAAAATAGTGCACTTTACTTGTAAAATATTTTTACCACATTATAATATTTTGCATGGAGTAATTACCACCTTGAGTAATTGCCATTTATGAATGTTTGTTGAAGAAAAAAAAAAAAAACTAGATTTCTCTATATATTCTCACATATTCTAACTTCCAACTTGAAGTGGCTCCCATTTGCTATCTTGATGGTATATATATCATCTAGTAACAATGTATAATCCATCTTAAAAGCCTCCACATCCACTAATCATTTATTACTACCCTTTTCTTTTCTCAATCACCAACAACAATATCCCTCACTACCCACATCTCCTAATCATTTATTACTATCGTTCTCCCTTCTCAATGACCAACAACAATATCCCTTACCATTCTCTTCTCATTTTTTTCTTGTTTTTTTTTTATTATTTTAGTGTCATTTTCCCCTCTCAATAACCTACAACAATATCCCTCACTTTTTCCTTGCTCTTCTTTTCTTTTTCTTTTTCCTAGCCCTTCTTTGACTTTACTTAGCTTTGCCACCCTATTCATTCCTATGCAATGCTTTCTTGTATTTATAATGATGTGTCCACCCATGACTTTCATTAAGTTGCGATTTTAAAAATAGATTGTTATTATATTATTATTGTATAGAGAAACATATATTTTATTTTATTTTGGCAAAGTGTTTTTATAGTTGTCTCTCCAATGAAAAAAATCCTAGATGCAATTATATAATAATAATTACACTAAGAAAATAGATAAAATTTGAAAACAATTTAAATGAGAAGGGTCGAATATTTTATATTAATCAATAATTCAGTTCAGTTTTTTCTTTTTTTGCTAGTGGAATTCACAATTTGGGCGGTCTTGTTTCTTTTTTTTGCTAGTGGAATTGACAATTTGGGCGGTCTAGTACTAGTGTGACATTGGGTCAATTGTTTGCCACCACTATAACCACTAGATACACCACGTTGCCCACAAATAAATCAATCCAATAACCTCATAATATTTTACATAACACATTTACGCGCTTTGCCAATAATTTATACTATAACATTGATAATTCAATTGTATTTAAATTATAAAATTTAACTATTTTATAATGAAAAAATAAAAAATAAAAATAAAAAATAAAAAAAATATGTTCAATAATTTAAAAGATTAATATAGATAACATTTTCAACGGTCTTGGAGTATGCCTTGAAACTACTTATGTTTGGCTAAGAGCTTGTCTTTCTCGGACGTAAGGAAACAGGTTAACGACCCAAGAGCTAGAGGCATTTAGCACGAGCGAAAGCCTACCCCCTTACAGACCACCAGCGGGTTATTCCAAATGGTGTGATTTTCCTTGATTAATGGTGATGAGTCAATGTGCATTCGCCATTAACAACCAGATATGGTTGTCCTCACTTCTAATTTGACTACTAAATTATGATAGATTCTCACTTATGAAAAAGAAAAATAACATATTTCAAACCTAACAATTTATTATCATTAAAAAAACCCTATAAATAAAATAAAATAAAAAATAACATTCACATTAACAATAACTTAATTATTTTTTATCTTGCCAAAAATTCAAAAATATATTACCAATCACTCATAGATCAATGTAAACAACGTGCTTAAAACTAGCCACTGATTACAATTGAAGAAGAACCTATATATACTTAGTAGAATCTCATTTAATTCACAAATGACAAGCTTCTAAGGTACTTTACTTTCTTGCATAGTCAACTTTGATGTCTGGTACACAGTAGATGTATGGACAAAGAAGCCATATTATTGATGAGCAGTACAAATGTTTGGCCATTTATTGAGTAAAAATTTGTACTGCGTGAATTTAAAAACATTGGGAATGGGAAGGGCATTGACCAGACAGTGGAATTAATAGCTAAGGGATCTTTATTTATTTTGTTTGTTTGTGATTGAGTTAAGTTGTGTTGCTTTATTTTATGTGTAAGTGAGTGAGTTGAAGTTGGATCGGATTACTTATTAATACTATATGAATTATAAAATATATATTTTAATAGTAATCTCTTAGGTTATAAAATATATATTTTAATAGTAATGCGTTATGTTCGGATGTATGAATTATAAAATATATATTTTAATAGTAATCTCTTAGGTTATAAAATATATATTTTAATAGTAATGTGTTATGTTCGGATGTATGGTGTATTTAAAGATTATAGTGGTAATGGTTAGAATATACGATGTGTTATATAAATATGAATTTAATTTTTTATATGAGTTTATAAAGTTATAATTATATGTACTAATTTATGATTTATGGTATTTCTAGTTTTTTTTTTTTTATTATGGTGAATCAATGATTTGTTGGAGTAATACAGCCAAGGCCCAAGATCAAATCTAGCAGTTGTCACTATAACACCTAGAGTATATTTAGCAGACAACGCTCAAGATCAAATCTAGTGGTTGTCACTATAACACCAAGAGTATATCTAGCAACCCATAAGCTAGATATACCAGGAATTTATGACTTAGCAAGAACCAAGACTCCACGAGGGTGGGGGAGCCTACTCCTTGAGTCTTATCACAACAGACCAAAGATGTCTTCCCTTGGGATTTGAAACCAGGTGGAGGGGATAACATCTTATTGTACTAACCACTCCGTCATCCCACATGGAGGTTTTTTTCTTAATATAATAATAATAATAATAATAATATAATTTTAAGGTCATGTCTAGGTAAATGTCAAAGTCAATATATAAGATCTCTTGTATGTGGGATTAGGGGTTTCTTCTATATAGTTATTTCACTACTTAATTTATGGAAGTGTACATATACCCTACACCCTTCAAATTTGAACTCATTGTAATTATACTTTTGGAAGTCCTGCTAAAGATCAATACTTAGTATACAATGTGTGTACACATTTTTCTCATATTTTATTGTATATCATTTCATTTAGAAGTGGTACCATAGTAGGAAATCTCAATTGAGCACCTTGAATTGAGTGACACTTTTGTTAGAGACCTACAAATTGAATTAGCCTTGGAGTGTTAGAAAGAAGACATTGTTATTTATCATTATAAAAAATATTGGCAATAGAAGCCTAAGATTCTAGGAGGTACAGTACATACAAATTAAGGTTTTTACCCTCTCCTCACACATGTTTTCTTAAGAGAGGTTGAAAATGACAAAGCTTGGTAATTCAACCATAACTTCCTATTGGAAAATCCAAATTGAGTGAGCTTAATGGCATTGAAAAATTTGGTTTTACATTTCATAACTCAATTGAAATATCATAGATATCACATGTACATGCTCCGCTTACTTAGTATTGCCCATTAAAAATATTAAAATAATAAATCAACCAAGTAAGGCTATGACTTTTGATTTGGATACCCAATTTAGGTGCTCAAAAAGTGTTTGAGAAATGAAATACAGGAGAATTATATGAAAAAACGAGACAATTTGGGATAACTCTTGTGAATATGAAGGAGGTAAAAGTTAGGGTCTCAAACAAGATTGCAAGTCCTCATTCTAGAACCAATGGTGTTGAAATTATTTAATAAGGATATGGAGGGGATTGATCATTGGGAATGGTTCGATATTGATTTAAAACTCATCAATATGTCTTTCTTGTTGGGTAAATGAGCTTTGAATCTATATTTGGAATTATATTATTGGTTCTCTAAGATGTGACCATGAACTAATGGTTGCTTTAAATTTTTAATTGTTGTAGGATGCCTTGACCTATGGTTATACCAAAATGGAAGGACTATAATAAGATGGATCCCATAAAATGGTAAAATGTGTAAGGACCTATCTTTGTTGGTTCTCATCCTAAAAGGATGCCAAAGAAAAACTCAATAAGATATTTATTACGAATTGTTATTGTTATGGTGAAGCTCTTATTAGTAGAAATGATCTAGGTGGATATTGGTGGCCACTCGCCTATTCCACCTAGACCCTCCACTCAGTTTCATCTATTTCCTAGTTTATTTAAGCATTTACTATTTTTAGCAGTTTTTCGGGTCTTGAACTTCCAGAGCAATTTTGACCCCCTAAATGACGTTTTTTTGAGGTCCGCTGCAAGTCATAGCCACAAGTAGGGCTTGCAGCAAAACATGTAGTAGCTAGAGAGACCTTTCCAACAAGGTATCGTATGCACCAAACGGAGATAATATGACCAAGTTACGACCCCGGGAAGTTGGTTGCCTAACTAATCCCAACGGGGCCCACAAAATCATGGGTTACATCTCTTGGGGTTAGGGTTTTGGTTGTTTAGGGTTTTCTCATGTTTTTCAATAATAAATATGCCCTTGAACCTCATTGTAGCACAGTTCAGTTGGCATGTAGCTGCCAGAACTCTTCTCAGAGATAAGCTACCATCGCCCGAGCTATCTTATTTCCATTTTGTTTGTAAGCATAGTTCAATGTTTTTCCATTAATGAAATGAAGTATTTTTTTGTTGCATCTCTGTATTTATGATTATATTTGTAATTTTTTGTGTTCATGTTTAAGTTTGGATCAGTGGTATCAGAGCGATCTGCTCTTTCTTTATTTTTCTTTGCATGTCCCTAACGAGGTTAGGGTATAAGGAGTTAGGGCTCAATCTGTTTGAACCGTTACAAGATCAACCTTGCAAACCCACGACGACCTCCCATGGTAGAAGAAAAGAAAAATGAGGGGGTAGAAGATCCTTTCAAAATGTTGCTCGAGGAAGCCCTCGAGCGACAAAGGAACATGATGATGGATAAATTTGCCCAGATCCTTCGACGACTACCCACAAGCAACACATATTCATCCAGCAGCCACTCTAGAAGCACCACTCCTTTTAAGGTACAAGTTAATTTCGATATTCCCATATTTGAGGGCCTAATAGATGCAGACGTCATAGATAAATGGTTAAATATGTTGGCAGGATATTTTTTAGTTCATGACTTTTCCAATCGGGAAAATATTACTTTTTCACTTCTCAAAGCCACCCCACATGTCAAGGACTGGTGGGAAACCTACTGTGAACAAAAGGACGAGAGTGAACCCTCATTGTTTTTAGCCACACCCACTTGGGATTCTTTCTGAGATGCCATCAAGGGACAATATTACCCTGTCAGGAGCTATGAAGATAAATACATAAAGTGGACCACGCTACGGCAGGGAAGGGACCAATATGTGCTTGAGTTCACAAATATCTTCCATACCCTTCACGCAAATTTGGGTATCAAGGATACTGGGCGACATTTGGTACTCAAGTACAGTGGTTGTCTACACAAGTATATCTAGGACAAGATGGAGTTCCTGGACATTTCCTCGCTCAACACGATGTAGAGATATGATGTCAAGATTGAGTAGAAGTTTAAACAAAAGAAGCGAGACTTTGGATTTGTGAATCCAAAGCAAGGAAAAGGTGCCCCCAAACCATAGAGCAAAGGACAGAGCCAAAGCGGGGCTACCCAGGGCAGCCCTCCGAAGCCGCAAGCAAAGAACAACACCACGAAGACAAAGAAGGACATGAGAAAATGGTGTGAGTTCATTAAGAGCTCCACTCATAACACAAGTGAGTGTCGGGCCAAGCAGTCACTGGTGGCCAAGCTGAATCAGAACTCGATAAGGGGAATGAAAAATGGAAGTAGATCATCGCTGTGGAGCCCAGTGCCACCATGGCCACCACCAAGATCCATAAGGTTTCAGCCTGAAGATCCAGAGGAGGGGGAACGTCTCTTCTGCTTACATATGTGGGTGAAGGGTTCTCTATTGCAATTCATTGTCGACAACGGGAGCCAAAAGAACCTCATTCCAGTAAAGGATGTGAAGTGGCTAGGCCTAAAGACTACAGTTGTACACCATTGGGTGGCTTCACCAAGGACGAGATCTTCGCGTCAACCAATAGTGTCGCCTTCCCTACGGCATCAAGCCCTTCAGGAATGAGGTATTGTGTGATGTTGCTCCTCTTGAAGTTTGTGATGTATTGTTAGGACAAACATACTTGTGGAAGCGACATGTTGTATATGAGTCTAGACCTCGCTCTATGATTATTACTTTGGCCAACAAGTTGTACAGGATACCGGAGGTAGCCCTGCCTACCGCCATCTCTTTGATCACTGCAAAGCAATGCAGTAAGATCATTTCCTAGACCAAGAAATTTGTTTTCCTTATGCTTCGCCCTCAGGGAAAGAAGAAGGTTGTGGCCATGACTTCTAGGCAGGGCTCCTTTGCACAACAACAATAGATGGATAAGGTCGTGGAGGAGTACAGGGACTTTTTTGCCTCACCTACAAGGGTACCTCTGCACTGTCAGGTCAAGCACTCCATCGATTTAACCCTAGGCATGTCACTACCTAATGGACTAATCTATCGACGCTCTGTTCTGGAGATCGATGAGATCAAGAGGCATATTTAGGAACTATTGCAAAAAGGGAACATGAAGCCAAGTTCATCACCCTGTGGAAGCCCGATTGTATTGGTACAGAAGAAGGATGGGACCTGGAGACTCTACATTGACTATCAAGCATTGAACAAGATCACTATCTGGAATAGGTACCCAATCCCACTGATTGATGACCTTCTGAACCAGCTCAAGGGGGCCAAATATTTCAGCAAGATTGACTTTAAGTTAGGTTATCACCAAGTGCCTATCGAACCCTCCGATGTGCGGAAGATTGCCTTCAAATCCAAGGAGGGCCATTTTGAATGGTTGGTCATGTCATTCAAATTGATGAATGCCCCTGCAACCCTCATGAGACTGATGGACGACATCTTGCAACCCTTCACCAATGCATTCATGGTGGTGTATTTAGATGACATCTTGATCTTCAGCCAAAGTTGGGAAGAGAACCTCCACCATATTTGATAGGTCCTTCAAACCCTGCGACAACACAAGTTGTGTGCTAACTTGGAGAAATGCATTTTTGGCCTGAACCAAGTTCACTATATGGGGAACATAATTGATGAGAAGGATGTACATGTGGACCCAGCTAAGATACAATTCATTTGGGATTGGCCAGCCCCAACCACTCCAACAGAGCTCCACATCCTTTTGGGTCTTGCCAATTTCTACCACAGATTCGTGTTGGGGTTCTCACATATCACTTGGCCTTTAAGTCAAGTCACCAAGGGTGGAGCGAAAGCAAACTTTTTTTGGTCTGAAACCCAATAGGGGGCGTTTTCTAAGTTGAAGCATCACCTCTTCTCTGCACCAGTGCTCACATTACCAGACTTGTAACAACCATTTGAGATTGAGACAGAGGCCTCCGACTATGCTATTGGTGTGATTCTTACTCAGCATGGGCATCCAATCAATTACCACAGTGAGACACTTTCAGACACAATTTGAAAGTATCCCACTTATGACAAAGAAATGTATTCCATTGTGCAGGCATCTCATTAATGGAAGCATTACATTCTGGAGAAGGAAACGGTCATTCACACAGACCACCGACCCCTATAGTTCATACAGACACAGGGGAAGTTGCATAACGATCACCATTAGAAATGGTCCACCTCCCTGCAACAATACCATTTGAACATTAAGTATAAGAAGGGAAGCACCAATAATGTCGTTGATTGCCTCAACCAATTACCAATCATGGCGTTGATCATTGTGCTCGACTCCTATGAGCACGATTCTTCGGGGTGGCCGCATCTTTACAAGAGCGATCCAGAATTCGGCAGCACATACCAAACACTCTTGGAAGGAAGCAAGTTCCAAATTTTCACCTTCAGGATGCACTGTTATGCCACCTAGGACACATATGTGTTCCTTCAAGTGTGCGCGGCAAGATTATTTGGGAGGTTCACTGTAGTCGAATCATTGGACATTTTGGAGTAAAGAAAACAGTGGCGTATTGCAGAAGTATTTTTATTGGTAAAACTTCGTCAATATGTTGGAAAGTACATTAGATCCTGCATCGCCTGCACCATTGCCAAACCAACCATCAAGAAGCAAGGCCTATGTACTCCTATACCTACTCCTACTGTCTCCATGGATTACATGTCCGACCTTCCTTCTACTAAGCATGACAATGATTCTGTTTTTCTGGTCATCGACAAATTCTCCAAGATGGCCATCATGGCGGCTTACAAGAAGAGTATCATAGCAGACGCCACTACTAAGTTCTTCTTTGAGCAAGTGTTGGTACACTTTGGGATCCCACAGTCCATTGTCTCAGATCAGGGCAGTAGATTGCTGAGTGCATGTTGGTCTAGTCTCTAATCGATGTTGGATACAAAAATTACTAAGTACATGAATTTCCATCCCCAAACTGATGGCCAAATAGAGGTTTTCAACATGATGATCGTACACAATCTACGCATGTACAACTCAAAGCATCCACGCACATGGGATGAAAGTCTCCCTTATGTCCAACACAATTACAATAGAGCTCTCCACAGCTCAACTGGCCATAGCCCCTTTCAGGTAGGGCTGGGATTTTAGCCATTATGTCCCATTGATGTGGTCATACCATTTGCAGTCACTCAGGCATATTCGGCTTACATCCAGTCTGAAGTCGAAAGGGATAACAACTTCATTGAGCGCATTCAACACATCCACCAACAAGTCCATGATATATTGGACAGAGCCAATGCTAAGTACAAGCAGTGTCATCATTAGCATTGAGTGTTGCACGAGTTCCAGGTGGGCGACAAAGTTTGGCTATATTTGCAGAAGGATAACCTCGCTAGACCCCACCGCAAGCTTCGCCCACTCCGATATGGACCATACACCATCACCAAGGTTGTTGGTGACAATGCCTTCGATCTCAGCATCCCATAGTTCCTTGGTCTACACCCAGTGTTCAATGTAGACCGCCTTCGACCATACTTTCCACCATTGTTAGACCCATCTAACATTGCAGAACAACTCACACCAATAGAGCTCAACCCATACTGCACGAAATATGCCACAACTGATTAGATCATGGACACATAGATCAAGAACACTTGCCAACAAAGGATACAACTATATCGAGTTGTCAAAGCAGGCCAAGTCCTTCACCAGCGCAAGTGGTTCACCAAGGACTAGGTTCAACAGAAATTTCCTCACCTCATTGAGGCTCTGCACGTAATGGGGACCATTGCTTCCCAAGGGGGAAGGAATGATCCATGTGGATATTGGTGGCCACCCACCTATTCCACCTAGACCCTCTAGTCAGTTTCATTTGTTTCCTTGTTTATTTCAGCATTTACTATTTTTAGCATTTTTTTTCGGGTCCTGAACTTCCGGAGCAGTTTTGACCCCCTAAAAGGTGTTTTTTAAGGTCTGTTATAGGCTCGTTGCAATAAGTAGGGGCCTATAGCAAAACTTGTAGTGCTCAAAGAGACCTTTCCAACAAGGTATCGTATGCGCTAATCGGAGATACTATGACCAAGTTACAACCCCAGAAAGTTGGTTGCCCAACTAACCCCAACAGGGCTCACAAAATCTTGGGTTACATCTCTTGGGGTTAGGGTTTTGGTTGTTTAGGGTTTTCTCATGTTTTTAAATAATAAATAGGCCCTTGAGCCTCATTGTAACACAGTTCAGTTTGCATGTATCTGCCACATCTCTTCTCAGAGATAAGTTATCATCGTGCGAGCTATCTTATTTCCATTCTGTTTGTAAGCATAGTTCAATATTTTTCTATTAATTAAATGAAGTGTTTTTTTACTGCATCTATGTATTTATGATTATATCTGTAATTTGTTGCATTCCTGTTTAAGTTCAGATCAAGAATAATATTGATAAATATATGAAATTCACTTCACTTGGCAAAAATCTTAAGAAGTCTTCTCCAATAAATATATAAATGAAACCAAGTAACAAAAGGAATGTTGAAGTTTATGTTAGTACTCACATTCACCTACCCATTATGGTTCTTCATGTGAAGTTATTTATGTGTTGGATTACTCTTCCTTTAGTCACCTTGCCATAACCTAAATGCACGACCTCTTTGGGATATGTAACACTTATGTAGCATCCCCTGACACTTCCTCACTTATCTTACACATTTGGTCATTTATTTGACTTTGTTTAAGCCTTTAAGGCACCCTCCAATTTCTTAGGATCCATCTTTGGCTCCATGCCCCTGGTCTAGCCCCTACTTAGTTGGAGTGCCACATTTTGCGTCCTTAATAGCCCCAATTAGGCGTGTTCAACAAGGGGTCCACTTAGTCAAACCTTCTTAGGTCCTTCCCTAATTTCTTTGTATCAAGTAAACCATAGCTTTCACAATGCCATAATGCCATTATAAGTTACAACTCATGGAGTTAATCTAAATTTTGAAGGAATGACCTATAGTAAAGGGTCAAACCATCTTTTCACAATCAAAACCTATGGTACACTTCCAATGGATGAGATACATTGACCATTGATTATGGTAATGTTCACTTATTCCTTGAGGTCCTTTTCTAACCTATTTATCATACACTCTCCTCCTCTTTGTAATGCCTATTTTATTATTCTATCTCTCTAGTATCTCACAGGAAATCACTTGAATTAGTGTTGGATCTTAATCTGGCTCCTCTATTGCTTCTCCATCCTCTTTGGCTACTTGATTTTGTCATCTCCAACATGTTTATTAGTATCTCTTACTTCTAGTTTGGTTTCATCCTTGAAGGTTTGTTATCTTGTCCCAGGGCATCTCCCTTAACTTTGTCCCGTCTCACAACTTGGGCAATCCAACTCTTCTAACTCAAGAAAGGTTCCAATCACTACAATATGAGCATCTTTTCATTTGCATTATTATTTGTTTACTTGTTCAGGTCAAAATTTTATCAACATTTCAATCCTTTTATTATATGAAATGTTTTCAACCTAATTTTTGCAGTAGATTTTGTATGATATTATGTTAGGCATAATTGTGGTCATAATATATGTAACGCCCCCCTTCCACATTTACCCAAGTTAACTGGTTCATTGTGGTAAACATGTAACGAGAGACTAATATGATCCTATGCAAATCCCCGTGTATAGTTAAGGAAGTGGAATCGATAAACACAACCAATCTGACCTTATACACATGTTACAGAACCTTGAGGAGCCAACCAACCCTTCCAGGTGGCCAACCCCTAAGGTAACTTGACATTTTACTGACCTAGAGTCTCAATCGCTCCCATGACATGGGCATGCATACGACTGGGACCCTCTAGTCACTCCCATAGCAAGGGCATGCTTCAACTAGTTTTGAGCCTACGACCCCAGATTTTGTGTCACTTTTTCAGGGCAAGGACTCAGGCCACTACCCACAACTTCATGAAACTTTTAGAAATGAAAAGTAACATCAAAATAATGATACTAATTAAAATACTTGAACAAAGACTTGATCTGAACCCTACTAGCCATGACAGGAATTTTGTCACAACTATGTAATCTACAGGTCATAGCAACAGATACGAGCTTAGGGGTCTCATACTTATCTGAGAATCGCTAAGAAGCATTGATGCCTTATCACATTAGCTACATTATCATCTATTAGTTCATATATTCACTGTTCATTCATATACAAATCAAAACATGATGAGAGCCATGTATCATCATTATCATAAAACATACTAATAACCAACATATAAACAACAAAACTAATAAGGATACAACAACCACAAAATCCACATATAAACAAGCACATTTATGTAGGAAATACCAAGAAGAAGGAACTCTTATTAATTAGTGCAAAATCCAACTAGATGTGGGACTTCAATGAACCACCCGACCATAGGTTGGCTGAACCAGATCATTCTTTCAACCAATCACCCCCGTGCCATATTCCAAGCATGAATGTGGGACTCATAAGCAAAACTAACCAGGGCTTCCTAAGGCTACACCACCTCACCCTCATCAATAGAACTAGGCTTTATTGCAATCCCCACCGAATCGCTAGGCCCTAAATAAGCATGAATGCCACCAGATTTCTCCACCTACACTGTGAGGAGTTTTCTTGTCTCCGAGTCTCTAGGATTTTCCGTACATCCCATCATACAATGGTAGAGGATCTCCATGCCTAATCAAGACTCCACTCTCCAGGTTTTACTGTATATCTTTCCATTCATCGACCAAGGATTCTTAAGCCTTATTGAGGGCACCCACCTCTAGGATTTACCGTATATCCGCCATTCACCGGTCAAGGATTCCTAGGCCCTCCGAGGTAACATAAAACTAGGCTTTACCTCAACCCACAGTTTGATTCAGGGGTTACTATGCCAAGGCTTTACCTCCATCCTCAGTCTAATTGAGGGATCACTAGGCCATGTGCTATTTATTTTAGAGACCACCTCACTCAGTTTTGAATCCATCTGACAATCCAGCTCAACCTAAACATGAGAAACCCATCACACCATGGCTATTCGGAAATGGAAAGGAAAGGCTGAAGAACACTGTCACACCTGGAAAAACCCATGCCCATGACAACAAGAGAACCAAGAACACACATGCATAAACATGCATGCCAACACTAGCAAGGAGATTATACATGCAAATCGATACCTGCAAATAATCGATACTTGCAAATAATCACGTTGTAGTTGCTTGATCCTACTCTTCCTTGCTTGATATTTTTCTTTTCTTTACCTTCTTGGTCCTTTCTTTTCTTACCTTGACCTAATGCTAGAGTGCTCCAAGAATGTTCTTAGTGTCCAAGAGTATGAGAGAGATAATAGAGAGAGAACTCCAAAACTGAATTAACAAAAGGTACCAACTAATCCTCATAAGCCTTTTATTAATGAGGCATCTATTTTCTCCATTATTTTCCTCCTCACATGCAACTTGTGACTATTCCCCTTCATTTTCTCCTAATTTCCATTATTTTCATTAATAAAATGCTAATTAATGCCTCTTGCCTTTCCAAAGCCTTTGCCATTGCCTTTGTTAATTTCCTTTAGCCATAATAAACTAAATGAACACCCACACTAGGATGTTTTGCCCAACATTCAACTTGGAATAAGTGTCCCATAACTACGATTATTATTTTACCTTTATTAACTTTTATTTACATGGAATTTTCACAAGGGTTGTTACAATATAGGTCATAATTATGTAAGAAAACTTGGTTAAAAGCTATTAAAAGAAGAAGAAAAAAATTATGAATGAAAATAAAAAAGGCTTTCAAAAGGGGAGTATGTTGTAAGAAATACACTACATTTCACTTAAATAAAATAAAGAAAAAATAAAACATTTTGAAGAGGATCAATATATTGTCACTCCATAGAGGGGATAAAGTAGAAGATGTTGTATTAAATAAATTAGGAGAGGATATAAGCATTTCTAACTAGGTAAGAGTTTTTTAAAAAATAAATTTTCAAGTCGTATTTGGCATTCTAAAACTATTCATATCTCATTAAATGGTTGGAGAATAGTTAGATCTATCCTCCAATATACGTACTAACCCCATTTTCCCCAATGGGGGTGTCATTAACTATCCCTTGGAAGGCAAAATGAGGAAGGACACTTGACGTTCACAACACATAGTATGGCTTGACAATGGAGGGTAGACTCGGGCCTTACACCCAATGTCCTTTCATGTTAAATACAAGCACATGGGGTGGAAAATAGAGTTTCTGTGTTACAATAGAGGTGAGGTGTGCCACCCACCCCCACGTTTCTAGTTTTATGAAGGTTGTTTGCAAAGTTTTGATGGTTTATAATCTAGTTTGTTTTATTTTCTTCTTGAATTGTCAATTGTGGCGGTAGTTCTGGGAGGTTTTGTATTTAGTTCCTCGAAGCTTTTTCTCGTGGTGGTTTGTGTGGAGCATCCATGTATTTTGTTATATTCCTTTACTCTACAACGCAAGGGCCAATTTTTGAACTAGTGGCAGTTTTCTCAAATTTTCCTCTTTTGGAGACAAATTTTGTAGGTATCTCATACCCTTGTCTGGTATTGGTTTATGATGGCTGATATCTTGGAAATTTTTCATTATGGTTATGAGTCATTGTCTTTATTAATTCACTGGGCGAATTTTTGATTTATAGCCTAGGGTCAGAGCAATTGTTTCTTATATTCTCCATTATGATGTCAAGTGTTGGTGGCTAGGGGTATTACTTTTTAGTCTTTGTCTCATTGCATTGCCTCAGTGGTTTGGAACTTTGTAGCTAGTATCTTGGGGTCGCATTTGGGGAAATTGGTGTTTATTGCGACTTGGGTCTCTCCAATCTCTATCTTACTTTTATTCATTTAGTCTTGGTTGTGTCCATCAGCGGTATGCTATTATGAGGTATATGGTTTTAGAGTGTCGAGAGTTGCACTCAGTCCTTGCACTGGGTCCTCTATTGTGGTCTTTGGGAGATGATATTATTGTATTTTGATCAAGTTCCTATGGGCAGTGTTTTGCTCTTTAACTTGTTTTGTTGGTTGAGGTTCCTCAATTGGTTGTTTGTCTTGTTCTCTGGTGTGGGATATCATGCCCCCCCGCTAACTCATGGTGAGTCATAGGGTTGGTTTTGGTCATGTTGGAGTTAGATGGGGTCAAATGTTTACGGGTGATTCGATTTCATCCTTATTTGATTATGTACCTTTAGAGGTGCGCAGGGAAATAATGATTATGGAATCCAAGGAGTAGAGAATGCCCATATTTCTCAGACACATAGGTTGTCAAAGACAATTTGCTTCGGTTTCTTGGCCCCGGGAAAATTCAAAAAAAAATAAAAAATAAATAAATTAATTAATTAATTCATTTAATAATAATAATAATAATAATAAACAAATAAATAAATAAATAAATAAAAATAAAAATAAATAAATTTCTTCTTGAATGCCTTAGCTATGCATCTGTAGTTGGATTCTATACTATTGTTAGTATTTAAAGACAAGAAAATTCATAGCTATAACATTTTCTCTGGACTAGAGGACATTAAACGAATGTTAAGGAATGTAAGATTCAAAATCAATGACATTGACGCATGTCTGAGTCGTGTGGAGAATAATTTGGTCTTAAATTCGGCTAAAAGGGATCTCACGAACCCTCTTGGAGAACTTGTTGGAACACCGCTTGCTAGCTCTCCAAAACCCACACTGCTTATGTCAGAATAATCGTCTCTTATGGTTACCTAGTTTTCTTCATTTTGTGATGGTTGATTATGGCAATGGTGATTTTTTGGTCCTAGCTATCTCATGGAAGTAGTGAAGTTTTGGTGCTCTTTTGGTTTAGTCATGCTTGGAGTATTGGTTCCCTTTTGGAAAGTTATGACTGTTTAGAAGAAGGTTCTCCTCATGTAGTTTTTGGCATTGGTATCTATGTCTGTTATGGAATGTTTCCACCTTGTGTTATGGAGCTTTTACTTGGCAATGGTGGCAAATATTGAGTTATGTGATCATTGTTCTTAGTTGTTAATGTCAACGTTCCTTTTATGTGCCTTGTAGTTTGTTCTCTGGAGATCTCCTAGTCTATTCCCTTTTCTATATATGAACATTTGTAGGTCGGTTTTCATTACATATTATTGTTTTCCATGATGCAATATAATGTCTTTATTTACAAAAAAAATATGTACTAACCTCATTTGGATTCACTTGAGGGATAAAGAGTGATTGACATTTTTGATAGCTTTTAACTAATCTTTTTGGGATATTAGAGGATAACTTAGCCATGCTTCAATATTATAATGAAGTGTGGAGAACAAAGAACTCATACAAACAATATTGTAAAAGGGGTAGCTAATTTTTGCCAGCTCTTCACATATTCGAAATGTTGAACTTATGGTTCTTAGACATAAAGATAACTCTTCCTAGAAATGTATGAAACACTCTAATTGCATCCATCTTGTATGACCATGGATTGAGAAGTTTAATGAACAACAAGTTGGCTCTTCAACATGAACTATACCACAAAAAATTTACGAAGGCATGTGCACGACAAAGATGTTGGGGTTAATGAAATTGTAGCATTTACAAACTTTGAACTAATTTATAAAAATACGTTAGATGAATAAAAAGTCAAGGTAGGATGGCAAGTGTTGAGGGGGAGGGGATGCTCTACAATCCCAAAGGAAAATCACTAGCTACTTATGCTTGAGGTCTTAATCGAGCATCAAATTATCAAACTAAGGCATATGCACTCTTTTGTAGCATTCCTTTTGGAAAAAAAGCCATGGTCATTGACATACATTTAGGATTCCATGGCGTTTGTTAAATCACTGCTGAGCATAGCTACAATGTTGGATACCAAAATCATAGTCACCAATCCCGAATAAAAAAGGAGGCAAGGTCCTTCACAAAATCTTCATATTACCATGTGAAGCGAGACTTGAATCTTATGGTCGACCTATAGGCTAATAACATTTAAACTAAGCATTGGTGACTATATGAAAAATGGTGGCCATTATAGTTGTATTGTCCCCTAAGGTTTGATTTGGTATGGTGCATGTACCAACACCCACCACTAAAATTTCCCATGCACCAACAATTAGCACATTAACTCATTCACATAGGGATGGGAGTACCAACTTACCACCCCATATATCCACAACATATAAGAAATTAACATTACTCTAGTAAATGAATGTCCTAGTTTAAAATCCCATCATCTTTGTGGGATAATGGAGAATTTAGGCAACAAAATTGGTCACATGGGGAGTTTGGAACTAAAAGTGGATGACCTCCCAAGTGTCAACTCTACTTTTAGGCTACTTTTTAATTTTGTCTGCAAATTTCTAGACTGGGGACTCCTACATGATAAGGTGGCAAAGGTAGCAAGTATGGATTACGATCATGGTCAATATTTCTCTTTTAGTGGGAAACTTTTTTTTTAATTTATAAGTCCATTTTCTTTTTCCATCTAGTTATTTTTCATCTATTATTCATTTTTGTGTTTGTTTTCATTATAATACATTGTGAGGAAAACTTGGGTTCTAGTCTTATGTTGTCATTAATTTTCAAAGCAAGTGCTAGGTTTCTTGTGGCTTCTTCCTTGTTTAGTCATGCAAATATATTTACTCTTCCCTACCTCTTCTTACTTGGCTTGGTTATTAGAGATATCGAGCATGGAGAACAAAGATATTATGGAATTCATGAGAATTATAAGAAGGTGTGAAGAAGGCATTAAATCCAGCAAGAGCTCCTTGTTCTCGGTGACAACAAATGTGCATGAAAATAAGCATCAATATTGTGACTTATATCATGGTAATATCATGAGTTTATTAGTCTGTCAAAAGGAGAGGATTGATATCTTATAAGTTGAATGTAATATGCTGCAAAATCTGCTCTAAATCTTCACAGAGACTTCATGTTTGCAACCTCAAATGATAGGCCATTAGACAAGTATGCTCAAGCTAATTTCAAAGAAGATCAAGAGCTTCATCAACTTAAGAAACCAATGGATACTGAATAGAAAGTCTCTCCCCTCTAGACATTGGCTAGAAGGAAGCAAATGGTAATCATGTTTTCCATTAATTTTTGTGTCCTTTAGTGTCATTAGGATCCTAGGTGTTTTTGTCAAACAAGCCACATGTGAGAAAACTTGAAATGTATATCATATAGTAAGTTGAATTTATTCCATAGCAATAAAGAACTAGTTGTGTTGTTTGGCAAAATACTTGAAAGTATTATGTATTTGTTGTCAATCTAGCTACAACCTTTATTATGATATGATAACATATTTATGTTTTGGTTACACACGCACACAGAGTCAAGGCAACACATTTTATACCATTGTGGTTAGTGGGAAGGGTTATTTCCAAGCATCTTTATCTTCTATATATATCATGGAGAAGGATTTCATGATGAGGCTAAACAATGTGTTCTTCTCTAATGTTTATTTTTTCTAATGCAAACTTTGGTTATAGAATATTTTAAGTTCTAGTGACCTCCTAGTACCATTGCTTGCATTTTGCATTTGCCCTATTTTATTTGTGTTTATTACTATCTGCCTTGGGAACTTTTACTCTTTGTGATTATATATTTTTGGATGCCTTATGGGGAAAGTTTTCATAGGCTAGGTATTTTGTCCTTGCATCCTTTGCTTGTGGTGGTTGTCTTCATAGCATTTTTTGGCATAAAATTATGTACTTTCATAATGATATTTTAGTAGAATTATGAAGCATTTATAATAAAAAAATGTACTTCTTTATATTCAATTGATGAATTTGATTTCATGTACAATGCCTCATTACACCATGGAAAATAAAACACAAGGTTTATATAAGTTATAAATATTAACAATCTCAAATTAGATCATTATTCAAGATCTTAATTATATGTGTCATTAGTACCTAGAGTTTCTAGGAATAATATTGTTTATGAAAAGTCATTTACCTCTAGACATGAATGGAATAACATCATATTTTCTCCTCCAAGACATATGGGTGAAGGAAAATTTTACTACAATTAGTTGGATATACATATAGCTCATTTTTACTCAATAAAAAATTAGTTGAATCAATTGAAAGGGGATATGCATTTTCATGGATCATTTGATGAGATCTATTAAATGTTTAAAACCACTTGAATGGTATTGGTTTAAATGATTTACTATATAGTATATCAATGGTTTCATGTGCAACTACTACATGTCATAATCACTATTAATAACATTCTTATATTGAGCATGTGGGTGACTAATTTCTTGGATTGTCACTACAACTCCATAATCTCGTGTGGTTTGCTTCTCATCCATATTATCCACCTAAAAATGATAGCCATGTGTATACATTGAATGGTATAAGCATATATGTTATACAATTTAAAAGGATTTATACAATGTATTGTAAGGTATGACATGATTATCAATAAAAGAATAGCATATTCACACACAAACAACATTTATCATGGCAAGATAGTTGTTTTAATAATTAAACATGTATATGGAGATTAGTCATGTATTTGCATGCAATTATAAGTAATTATGATTATTATTCAATTTGGTTTATCTCCGATGGTTGGCAGGAATGATTGTTATCCTCCCTGCCCAAGTTCAATTCCTGCAAGTGACATGTTGAACTCATATTTAGTATATTATTGTAATGGCTTCAAGCCTTGTTGTTGACTAACCTTGCACCCTAAATATTCTAGGGTTTACCCCAAGTACCATCCTCAAAATAATGGGAGGTACCTGAGGTTTTTCCCTGGGATTTGTAACATGGAAAAAGAAAATGTAATTATAGTTTATTTGTGTATTGGATCAAGTATAAATAACATATGTACCTTTATCTAGGCACATCCTCCATAAGCATTAATGCTTTTGTAAGCGCTTTAAGCTATAGGTTGCATGTAGTATCTCAATTATTTAATATGCACCCTTTTACCCACCTATTAGTGTAATGATTTGACCAATATTCATGCAAACCATTTGGTAATGCTCCCCCTCTATTGTTTTTCCTTTAATTCTTAATTTAGCACTCTCTATTTGTATTTAACATTCTCTTTATATTTTGTCTTAATGTTTATTTTTAACCTTCCATATAACTCGTTCATTAATATAAAGTGAGCTTACGGATTCACATACAAAGTAAGAAGACTTTAATTGATGTGATGCAATATTTTGGTCGTGCTCATTTCCTTGCTAATATGTGTATATCTTTCATGTATCTTTCTAAGAAAAATATCCATCTAATACTCATAACACTAGCTCATTCAATATTGTTTATTAAACCGCTATAAGGAAAATAGAAATTAGCAAAGGTTTTAGTGAAATCAATTCTCCTTACTTTATTTTAGTAGATGTTTTTAATAGAGACAAGCAAGTTTTGCACACAGTTATGTCATTGATGGAAACAAGTTTCATTGATGTCAAATGGGATTTTTGAGACAACAAGAATATTGTTCATGGGTTAAAGAAAGTAGTATGACAAGTAGTTATCTTGCATATCATCATCATGTTTTTTTCTTCTTCACAAGAACGGTTATGGATTGTATTAATTGAGTGGTCTAAATACCAGCCTTTTGATTACAATAGGGGTGAGCCCGATCCAAGTAGAAACGACCTTCTGAGGTAGTAAGGAGCTTGTATTCCCCTTCCAGCTCTTTTTGGGTTCAGCAATGTAGTTTATTTATGCGATTTGCCCAAGCTTGAATATACAAACAAACTGATTTAAAATCAAACAATAAAACATATCAGCTGGATTGAGTTATGGGATTGGATCCCATGTTTCGTCCCCGTCTCTTATCAATGCCCCGGTGGAGAGAAGTGCAGCTTTATTGGCTTCACGATCTGCTTCTTTATTGTAATCTCTCAGAACATGAAAGTAATTCAATTTTTGGAACAACTTCACCACTCTTCTGATTCTTTGTATCAGCCTTGCTAATCTTAAATCCCGAGGTGTAGAGTTGGTCACCATGAGTTTTATGATCACTTGGGAGTTCCCAAAAATGTTTGCCTCCTTGATTTCCAAATTCAAGAGTACCTTAAGACCTTGGTAGAGGGCCACTGCTTCAGCTTGGATGTTGGAGTTGATCCCCAGACCCCAGGCAAAGTTGTGGATCGATATGCCATCAACGTTTTTAATATCTCCTCCTGCCCCAGCATTGCCAGGCTTTCATTTTGCTGCCCCGTCAAAGAAGAGAGAGTGAACCTTATGCTTGGAGATCCAGCCTTGAAATTCCTCCTTGTTTTTTCCCCTTATTTGCCAATTCTCATGAGAGCCCATACTTCTGACTGCTTGGTGAATTTGCAGGTTCAAGGAAGTCCCCCAATCAATGTCAAGCTGGCTGAGATTCGAGTTATCTTTTTGGTCCCCTAGACATTCTTTTAACTGGATCTTTACCTTGGCCGCAACCACCTTGGCATCGTGCTCGGCGTTTCTGAAAATTCTGCTATTTTGCTCTAGCCAGATCTGCCAGTAGCAAAGTTTGAGAAGAGAAGACCAAGCCGCTTTGATCACTTTGTTTTTTTTTTTTTTTTTTGGTGGGGGGGGGGGGGGGACCGGGATAGCTGTTTTTCCAAGTAGCAAATAACTCTGTTATGGAGGCAGGGAGCTCGAATTTGGGGTTCCAATGGACCATCAGCTCGCTCCAGACCTGCGTAGAGAAGTCGCATTTTAGGATGAGGTGCGTGGCACATTCCTCATTTGCTTTGCATAGGGAACACCTGGACGGGCCATAGATTCCACGCCTTTGAAGGTTGTCCTGGGTTAGAATTTTTCTGTGACAAAGTAGCCAGCAGAAAATGTCAATTTTGGGCAGCGAGGGGATGTCCCAGACAACCTTCCACGGAATCGGATCAGGAGGTACGTTTGGAAGTGAGGCGAGATGCGCATATCCCTGGGCAACTATGAAGCCAGCCGAGAGCGCGCCCCAGCCTCGCCTGTCTTTTCTGCGTATGTGCGTGGGGGCCATCCCACTGAGCAAGTCATGGAGGTGGATGGAGTCTTGGAGGAGGTCCGGTGGTAGATCGTTCAGGCTCCAGCCAGCCCAATGCGTCCCATTCCATAAAGAAATATCCCACAGAGTGGATTTCCCCGCAGCCGTTAGCCAGATTCTCAACGCGTTCACGTTTGGACAGTCGCTGATTGGTTCGCGGTCCATTATGCGGTCATTCCATATGTTTATTTTTTTCCCATTTCCAGGGATCCAGTAAGCTTTGGATCAGATCAACGGGGTAGCCTTGGAGCAGAGACTAGCGAAGGGAAAAACGCCTTGTGGAGAAGGGCCTTCCAAGCATCTAATCCTCTCACCACTGAAATATTTTCTCCAAAGCACTAGCTGAGCCCAGCCAGGCTTGGGCGCTATAATTCTCCAGAGGAGCTTGGCTCCCATAGTAATGTTTTGTAGAGGGAGTTTCTTGAAATTAAGCCCTCCCTCCATCTGTGGCTTGAGAACAGTCTCCCATTTAACAAGAGGGAATCTCCTCTCATTTAGTTTACCTCCCTTCCAAAATAAATTTCTAATATACTGATCCATTTTCTGAAGGATGCCCATTGGAGCTAGAAGCACTGAGAACTGAAATAAAGGGAGGCTGCTGAGAACAGTTTTGATAAGGATTGACTTGCCTGCCATGTTTAGCCAATTAAATCCCCATGCCTGGAGTTTGGATTTGAATTTTTCTACCTAAGGAAGCCAATCCCTGTTGTAGGCACGCTTGAGAAAGATAGGGAGCCCCAGATACTTGAACGAGGTCCATTCTGAGGAGGCAACAAATCCTAAGCATCTGGTGATGGAGTTTAGCAGTGAGGGCGATGTATTCCAGCAGAAAGTGTGGCATTTTCCCTTGTTGAGACTGCTTCCGGACTCCATACAAAACACATCAATAGCCTCTTTGAATCTGATGGCAGAGTGGGTCGAAGCTGCCCCAAGTAGCAGGGTATCATCTGCAAACAGGGTGTGGTTGATGCTTTGAACCCCCCTCGCCATGAAAATCCTTGAAATTTCCTGATCTTGCATTTTTTTATTTTTTTATTTTTTATTTAAATGGAAGCTGAGCACGGAAGCTTGAATAACAAACAAAAGAGGGGACAGGGGACAACCCTGTCTTAGTCCTCTTGTAGCTTTAAAGAATCCAACAGATCTACCGTTGACTAGAGGAGCTATCCATGGTTCCGCGATGCAAGCCCGGATCCATTTGATAAAGCTCTCCCCAAAACCAAATTTTTTCAGCACATTCAAAAGAAAACTATGTCTAACATGATCAAATGCATTTGCTAAATCCAGTTTGATAACCATACCTTTTTCTTTGCGCTGTTGACTTGACAGGATTGCCTCTTGAACTAAAATGAAGTTGTCCACTAGTTGTCTCTCATGTATAAAGCCCCCTTGGTTCTCTGGAATGATTTTGGGGAGAATATGCTTCAGCCTGGTAGCAATAATTTTGGTGATCAGCGTGTAACTAGTATTACAAAGGGAGATGGGACAAAATCTATTAAAGGAATTGGCGCCCTTTTCCTTGGGGATGAGAGCAAGGAATGAGGAATTTTTACTTCCTCCTATTTCCTGACAGGCTTGCGATTTTTGAGCCATTTTATAAAGATCTTTTCCCACAATTTGCCAGTAGGTTTCGAGAAATCTCGCAGAAAAACCATGAGGACCTGGAGCTTTATCTGGGTCCATAGCAAAGAGGGCACTTTTGACTTCTTCCATTGTGACTTTGGTTTCTAGCTGGTGATTCATCTTAGCAGTAATTGAAGAGGGTACCCCGTCCAACAGACTATAGTTCCGAGATGCATACGCCTCTTCACTGTATAGCCATTTGAAGTAAAGGAAGGCTTCCTGTTTGATGCTTGCAAAGTCTTTGTGGATGGAAGCATCCTCTTTAATTTCAGCTATGGAGTTGAAGCATTTTCTAGCTTGAGCTTGCTTGTGAAAAAATCCAGAATTTTTGTCTCCAGATTTGAGCCAGAGACAACGAAATTTGATCCCCCATGTTTCCTCTTCGGCCAGGCAGGCTTTATGATATTGCTGCTAGAGTTGAATCTCTTTATCTAGAATTTCTCTAGACACATGTGCCTCTTCCGAGAGCAATTGGTGGGAGTCAAGCTGGCTTTGGAGATTTTTTCTTTCAACTGTTGGGTTAGAGATATTTTTGGCCCAACACTTTAGGACAGTTTTCAATCTTCTGAGTTTTTCTTCCCATATGTAGAACGGAGATTCGTTGATAGGCTGGGACTAGCTTTTTTTGACTATCTGCAAGAAGCTGGGTTCCTTTATCCACAGAAGACTGAACTTGAAAGATATGGGGCCAAGATCAGTGTGAGCTCGAAGATCGATCTTGATAGGCTTATGGTCCGAGGTGCTACTAGGTAAAATATGCATACTAGTATCTAAACCAAGCAAAAGAAAGGAGCTTTGCACAAAAAATCTATCCAGCCTTGCTGCAATATGACCCGAGCCTATTCTTTTATTAGACCATGTGAACTTACCTGAGACAGGCTTGATATCTAATAGATCCCAGTCTTGGAGGAGATCCTTTGCCCATTCCCTTGCCGGATCTCGCACTATGCAGCCTCCTCGCTTTTCTGAAGAGTGCAGCGTGATGTTAAGGTCACCTGCTATGATGACATTTTCCAGATTGCCCATATCTTCTTGCTGCCTTATTGTATCCCAGCAGATCTTTTTTTCTCCAACATTGATCGATACATAAACGTTGAATAGGCAAAAAGTTTCTTTAGTGGCTAGATGTTGCATCTTTAACATCGACCAATGGATATTTGAGGTCTCAGACACTAGCAAAAACATGTTGTCATTCCAAAGAGTACCCAACCCTCCGGAGGCTCCTCGGGCTGAGACAGTTGTTGCTTTACTCTTATTCCAAAGTTTTTTACTTAAATGGAGGAAGTCTGATTCCTCCATCTTAGTCTCCTCGAGAAGGAGTATATCCGGAGCCTCTATTCTTATTAAATTTCTTATAGCCTCTTCTTTGATTTTGCTCCCCATACCCCTGCAGTTTCAGGAGATTATTTTCATTATTTACCTTTGCTTTACTGGGCTCCCTTGGAGCCTTGATGTTGGTTTCTTGCCATCTTCGGCATTTTTGCTAACAACTTCTCCAAAGTTGGTTGGCTGCCCCGTAATTTGTCCTTGTACGTTTCTTGCTCTCTTTTCTCCCGATCCATTTTGCGCCCTCTTGTAGATCTCCTTACAGAGGTTTGGGAATCTCCTATTTCTCCTTCCTCCTCCGAGTCTTCTGATTCTTGATCCTCCTCCTCAATTTCAACGGGGGTGCCTTTTGAGCTTTCTGCAGCACCAGTGTCCTTGGAAAAGATGGACAGGATACCTTTATCTGGGGACACTGATTTTTGAACTAAGACTTCGTGGGTGTCCTCTGGCTAGGAGCTGAGAGGGTCGAACCTGTTCTCTGGGGTGGCCTTGTGCTAGATCTGCTGAGCAGGGTCCTACTGAGGACCTTTGCCACTAGTGCCTCCCTGCTTCTGGGTCTTGGAAGAAGTTTTGGATCGTTTAACTTGATTCCAGCCGACCTCCTTCCCTTGCACCACTTCATTGGAAGATGGGCAGTTTCTGGCAAAGTGTCCATAAACCTGGCATTTCCGGCATTTGAAGGGCAGTTGTTCATAGTCTAGTTTCTGTACATGCGTCCAGCTTCCGACCTTGATTTTGATGGCCTCTGGAAGTACCACCTCCAGATCCACCTTGACGCAGATCTTGGTGCAATCATATTGGTCCTTGTTGTTCACTCGATCTATGAATTTTCCCAAGGCATTTCCGATGTGCATCAAAGAATCCTAGTTCCAGCAATGAACTAGGAGATTTGGAAGCCTAACCCGCACTGGGACAGCTTTGGGCACATCTACTGTTGGATCGAAGTCAGGAGTCCATTTGTTTAGGTACAAACCCTGGGGGCCCATGAAGTAAGGGCCATTTCGAAAATCAGATCTTTGTCATCTTTAGAGGTGAATTCAAAGAGGAAGAATCCTCACCCCAGAAAGTATGAGGTCACACTTTCTTTGATTAGCAGCGACCAGTTTCTTTTGACCCAACTCTCTGTGGATTTAGGGGATGGCCATAGACTAGTGAACTGGCCGATGAGGGCTCGCTCGGACAAGGACAAAGCGACCTGAATCGGGGTTTCCGGAGGGAGAGAGATCTCTGGAATATCATCGAGTTTCTTGACGAATTTCGCTGCTTCAACATTCTTCTTCTTAGGGAGCCCTTCCAAAAGCCGGCTGAAAGCCTCAGCTGAAGATATCGACGACGGGGGAGGAGAAGAAGGGGCCTGGGCGTGCCCAACACCTCCATGAAAGCTGATCCAAAAAGGGGCCTGCCAGAAGCGAGCAGGGGCAGTTCAAACCCCCATGACCAGGCCGACCGCAGGGAGGAGCAGGGCCCAGCGCGGACACTCCCACAGGGATCTGGGTGACAGAGTGCGGGCTCACACACAGATTGCTCGGCGTGATAGGAGCGGGCATCAAGAAGAGGCTGAGCAAGGGCTGAGCAGGAGCCGAGGTGCAGCGCTCAGATAAATTTTTTGCATATCATCATCATGTTAAGTCAAAAGAATCTTAAAATTTATTGAGTTTTTGACAAGGTTGTGATGCCCTAATGATCCTATAAACAACATAGTTGGGTAGTCCTCGTCAAGACCTTTCCAACAATATATCACACTCTGAAAAAATAATCCTGGATGAGAAGTTATGGAGATTTTAAAATCAACATTATTTGAGGGCTCAAAACTATAGGGCAAAACTCCCAAATATTAGTATGTTAAACAATGTGCAACTCCTAGGCAGATCCATGATTCAATGGCTAAGTTAGTGACAAATTTTAGAAGGACTCACATGAATTTTAACAAGATTACAGAGTGCACACGTTGCTCAGATCAAACGACATATATTTACCAACAAGTGCGCTAGTTAACCAGAGTGGTCCCACCACAATAGCTAATCTTAACATGACACATGGAAACATTCGATTGGTTGGTTTAATGATGACGTGGTCACCTATATAGTTAGCATAGATGACATGATGTAACAAATGATTGATTGGTTTAACAATGACGTGCTCACCTGCGTAGTCAACACAAATGACATGTGGTAGTGTTTGGTCAGATGACATGGCCTCCCTGCACAGTCAACATATGATGTCAACACAGTGGCATGATGGCACTAGGGACGACCACGTGGCTTATGGATTTTTCACATTATGATTGGTAAAAAGCTCAAAAATTGGTGACACACAAAACCTCTCACAGGCTTCCATTTGGTATGATGACATCATGTTGGTGACCATTCACCCCCAAGGACATGGTCACATGGGCTTGGTCAAATTGAATAAAGGGTTAAGAAGAGCATGCTCAACCCCATTCTGATTGAAACCTAGGTCAGGAAAAATATGCTACTGCGCTGGCAATGAAACCCCGCTCTTAGCCACATGTTGCTCTTCAACTTTCAATGGGGATAATTTCTGGTCCAACAAGAGTTGGGCTGAATTCCTACTATCTGATGATGAAACTGAGCCACCGTAATAGGAAAGGGAACCAGAGGAAACAACATAAAAATCCCCAGATAAAACAGACTCGCCTTCGGCTTCGTCTTTTGAAGAGCCAACACTCCGCCAATGTGGAGGCGCGGAGGTTGCTTGGGGAATTTCCCCCAGAAGCATCTCAAACTCTTCATCCTCTTGCACACTAACCTTCCTATCCATCATATTCACAACAACAATTAGCTCTATCTCTGCCCAATCTAATTTTCTTAAAGAAAACACAAAACAATCCTATAACACAACACAACAGAGCTAACAAAATCAATCTGTGGCCAATTCAAAGGGTATTTCTTTCTTTCAAGTTTGCAATTATACTTGTATAATCACAAAAACCCTAGATCATAAACCCTAGAGAAAAGCAAAACTCAGGATAGGAGCTACACAGAATCGAATGAAAGAACGCCAAAAACTGATAAAACCCAAGGATCGGAGCACCACGACAAACCTTGATAGACGCTCGATTTGCTTCTCTGCAAAGAAATCTCCAAATTTGGGTCTTAAACCCTAGTAAAACCCATCACATTGTCAATGAAATTAAAGAATCGGAGAGACCTTCTCCCGAGTAATGCCCATAATTGCAGAGGAGGATAATCAAAATTGAGAATGAAATGGAGCAATGCCTAAATATATAGGCATCATTGTGTGTATCCGTGAGGAAGAGTATTGAGGAAGATGGCAAAAATGCTGCAGCGGCCACAACAGCAACGAGAGCAGCTCTATGGCCTACACCATTTTATGGGAAATCTTCCATTAAATTAATCTTGGGGAACGGTGAGAAATCCCTGCTTTTGTTCGTGCTTTATGTCTTGGTTGCTTTTGGGGGCTTTTCCTCTTTCTTATACACCAAATGTTTACCCCGAAATGTTTACTGGACACCCCGGTTAGGTTTAAATATTTTTTTCTTATTATTGTTATTAATAATTTAGGAAAAAAATTAAGGTTTTATGTGATTTAGTAAGAGGTGTTTTGGGTTTGGAATATGTTTTAAAATTGTTTTTGCTTGGTTAAGATTTTGTTTTATTTGTTTGGTTAAGATGTTGTTTTCCTCCGATGTAAGTAAAAAGGTTAACGTCCCAAGACCTCTAAGCAACAAAAGTCTGTCGTCTGCCCCCTTACAGACCACCGACAAGTTATTCTAGATAGTCTGGTTTTCCTTGAATAACGGTGATGAGTGAGTCTGCATTCCTAATTAACACCAAGAGATAATTATCCTCAATACTAATTTAACAACGTAATTCAAATAAATTTTCTACTCATAAAAAAATATATATATATTTTTAAATTTTTTAATACTGAAAATAATACATACACCTTTACATCATAAAGATACTTCTAAATGCAACCTCAATAAAAAATAATTCATCATTTTCTAAATCCATTAATATATAAGCCAAGGTATTAAAAATTCATATAATCCAAAACAAACAATCGAATTAAAGTTTTAATGCTCATTAGAAGAGCTTATGAATCAAACAATTACATCATAAGAGTCCATAAATCTTTGAATTAAGGTTTTAGAATTATTAATAAAATAAATCTTTAAATTAAAGTTTTAGAATCATTAATAAAAATATTGATTTAGATTAAACTTTTAATACTAGTTAGAAAAGTCTATCAATCAACAATCATATTTATTAAATTTCTCATGTTAAGTTAAAGTTTATAAATCTATGAAATAATGTACTAGAAATATTAATAAATGATATTTTATATTGATTTTTTTAGATTTATAATCACATTGGAGGATTAACGTGTTGTTTTTATGTATTCATATTTAGTGTTGTTTATGTTTTAATATTTTTTATATTATGAAGTGGTTTTTAGAAAAAGTTTTATTGTTAAATGTGTTTAGTCAAAGTTGGTCCATGGGGGTTTTGGTAGATGTGATTAGGTGCTTTGTTAATGTAATTTTTTGATGTGAAGTATTAATTCAATTCCCCGCCTCAATCCGGGTGATATTTGGGACAAATGAATGAATGAAAGATGTAGCATGTCAAACTTCAAAAAAAAAAGGGTGAATATTTACAATGTTTTACAAGGTATAAAATTAAATCAATGTAAAGATATAATTTGTTTTTTTAAACATATTTGTGGTGTGTTTATGTTTTAAGACTTTGGTGATTTCGGAAAATGGGAGTATATTATTTATATTAATTAATCAAAAGAAGGTAAAAGATAATAGTTTTGAAAGTGTTAGTTAATTGAGGTCATATTCTCGCGGAGACATGATTAAGCCTATGTGCAAAATTTAAACCATGTTGAAAATGGAGACAAGTAAATTCTTATAAGCCCAAAAGGCAAGAATGAAAGTTTTATTTTTTTCAAGAGAATAAATAAATTTATATATAATATATTATAGTGGTAGTGTTGTGATTGGTCCTCAGCCTTGAAAATCACAAAGTTAGTGATTCAAAAAGGTTTTATACTTTATAAAATATTTTTTATCATATTATAATATCTTGCATTGAATGGTAAAATAGTGCACTTTACTTGTAAAATATTTTTACCACATTATAATATTTTGCATGGAGTAATTACCACCTTGAGTAATTGCCATTTATGAATGTTTGTTGAAGAAAAAAAAAAAAAACTAGATTTCTCTATATATTCTCACATATTCTAACTTCCAACTTGAAGTGGCTCCCATTTGCTATCTTGATGGTATATATATCATCTAGTAACAATGTATAATCCATCTTAAAAGCCTCCACATCCACTAATCATTTATTACTACCCTTTTCTTTTCTCAATCACCAACAACAATATCCCTCACTACCCACATCTCCTAATCATTTATTACTATCGTTCTCCCTTCTCAATGACCAACAACAATATCCCTTACCATTCTCTTCTCATTTTTTTCTTGTTTTTTTTTTATTATTTTAGTGTCATTTTCCCCTCTCAATAACCTACAACAATATCCCTCACTTTTTCCTTGCTCTTCTTTTCTTTTTCTTTTTCCTAGCCCTTCTTTGACTTTACTTAGCTTTGCCACCCTATTCATTCCTATGCAATGCTTTCTTGTATTTATAATGATGTGTCCACCCATGACTTTCATTAAGTTGCGATTTTAAAAATAGATTGTTATTATATTATTATTGTATAGAGAAACATATATTTTATTTTATTTTGGCAAAGTGTTTTTATAGTTGTCTCTCCAATGAAAAAAATCCTAGATGCAATTATATAATAATAATTACACTAAGAAAATAGATAAAATTTGAAAACAATTTAAATGAGAAGGGTCGAATATTTTATATTAATCAATAATTCAGTTCAGTTTTTTCTTTTTTTGCTAGTGGAATTCACAATTTGGGCGGTCTTGTTTCTTTTTTTTGCTAGTGGAATTGACAATTTGGGCGGTCTAGTACTAGTGTGACATTGGGTCAATTGTTTGCCACCACTATAACCACTAGATACACCACGTTGCCCACAAATAAATCAATCCAATAACCTCATAATATTTTACATAACACATTTACGCGCTTTGCCAATAATTTATACTATAACATTGATAATTCAATTGTATTTAAATTATAAAATTTAACTATTTATAATGAAAAAATAAAAAATAAAAATAAAAATAAAAAATAAAAAAAATATGTTCAATAATTTAAAAGATTAATATAGATAACATTTTCAACGGTCTTGGAGTATGCCTTGAAACTACTTATGTTTGGCTAAGAGCTTGTCTTTCTCGGACGTAAGGAAACAGGTTAACGACCCAAGAGCTAGAGGCATTTAGCACGAGCGAAAGCCTACCCCCTTACAGACCACCAGCGGGTTATTCCAAATGGTGTGATTTTCCTTGATTAATGGTGATGAGTCAATGTGCATTCGCCATTAACAACCAGATATGGTTGTCCTCACTTCTAATTTGACTACTAAATTATGATAGATTCTCACTTATGAAAAAGAAAAATAACATATTTCAAACCTAACAATTTATTATCATTAAAAAAACCCTATAAATAAAATAAAATAAAAAATAACATTCACATTAACAATAACTTAATTATTTTTTATCTTGCCAAAAATTCAAAAATATATTACCAATCACTCATAGATCAATGTAAACAACGTGCTTAAAACTAGCCACTGATTACAATTGAAGAAGAACCTATATATACTTAGTAGAATCTCATTTAATTCACAAATGACAAGCTTCTAAGGTACTTTACTTTCTTGCATAGTCAACTTTGATGTCTGGTACACAGTAGATGTATGGACAAAGAAGCCATATTATTGATGAGCAGTACAAATGTTTGGCCATTTATTGAGTAAAAATTTGTACTGCGTGAATTTAAAAACATTGGGAATGGGAAGGGCATTGACCAGACAGTGGAATTAATAGCTAAGGGATCTTTATTTATTTTGTTTGTTTGTGATTGAGTTAAGTTGTGTTGCTTTATTTTATGTGTAAGTGAGTGAGTTGAAGTTGGATCGGATTACTTATTAATACTATATGAATTATAAAATATATATTTTAATAGTAATCTCTTAGGTTATAAAATATATATTTTAATAGTAATGCGTTATGTTCGGATGTATGAATTATAAAATATATATTTTAATAGTAATCTCTTAGGTTATAAAATATATATTTTAATAGTAATGTGTTATGTTCGGATGTATGGTGTATTTAAAGATTATAGTGGTAATGGTTAGAATATACGATGTGTTATATAAATATGAATTTAATTTTTTATATGAGTTTATAAAGTTATAATTATATGTACTAATTTATGATTTATGGTATTTCTAGTTTTTTTTTTTTTATTATGGTGAATCAATGATTTGTTGGAGTAATACAGCCAAGGCCCAAGATCAAATCTAGCAGTTGTCACTATAACACCTAGAGTATATTTAGCAGACAACGCTCAAGATCAAATCTAGTGGTTGTCACTATAACACCAAGAGTATATCTAGCAACCCATAAGCTAGATATACCAGGAATTTATGACTTAGCAAGAACCAAGACTCCACGAGGGTGGGGGAGCCTACTCCTTGAGTCTTATCACAACAGACCAAAGATGTCTTCCCTTGGGATTTGAAACCAGGTGGAGGGGATAACATCTTATTGTACTAACCACTCCGTCATCCCACATGGAGGTTTTTTTCTTAATATAATAATAATAATAATAATAATATAATTTTAAGGTCATGTCTAGGTAAATGTCAAAGTCAATATATAAGATCTCTTGTATGTGGGATTAGGGGTTTCTTCTATATAGTTATTTCACTACTTAATTTATGGAAGTGTACATATACCCTACACCCTTCAAATTTGAACTCATTGTAATTATACTTTTGGAAGTCCTGCTAAAGATCAATACTTAGTATACAATGTGTGTACACATTTTTCTCATATTTTATTGTATATCATTTCATTTAGAAGTGGTACCATAGTAGGAAATCTCAATTGAGCACCTTGAATTGAGTGACACTTTTGTTAGAGACCTACAAATTGAATTAGCCTTGGAGTGTTAGAAAGAAGACATTGTTATTTATCATTATAAAAAATATTGGCAATAGAAGCCTAAGATTCTAGGAGGTACAGTACATACAAATTAAGGTTTTTACCCTCTCCTCACACATGTTTTCTTAAGAGAGGTTGAAAATGACAAAGCTTGGTAATTCAACCATAACTTCCTATTGGAAAATCCAAATTGAGTGAGCTTAATGGCATTGAAAAATTTGGTTTTACATTTCATAACTCAATTGAAATATCATAGATATCACATGTACATGCTCCGCTTACTTAGTATTGCCCATTAAAAATATTAAAATAATAAATCAACCAAGTAAGGCTATGACTTTTGATTTGGATACCCAATTTAGGTGCTCAAAAAGTGTTTGAGAAATGAAATACAGGAGAATTATATGAAAAAACGAGACAATTTGGGATAACTCTTGTGAATATGAAGGAGGTAAAAGTTAGGGTCTCAAACAAGATTGCAAGTCCTCATTCTAGAACCAATGGTGTTGAAATTATTTAATAAGGATATGGAGGGGATTGATCATTGGGAATGGTTCGATATTGATTTAAAACTCATCAATATGTCTTTCTTGTTGGGTAAATGAGCTTTGAATCTATATTTGGAATTATATTATTGGTTCTCTAAGATGTGACCATGAACTAATGGTTGCTTTAAATTTTTAATTGTTGTAGGATGCCTTGACCTATGGTTATACCAAAATGGAAGGACTATAATAAGATGGATCCCATAAAATGGTAAAATGTGTAAGGACCTATCTTTGTTGGTTCTCATCCTAAAAGGATGCCAAAGAAAAACTCAATAAGATATTTATTACGAATTGTTATTGTTATGGTGAAGCTCTTATTAGTAGAAATGATCTAGGTGGATATTGGTGGCCACTCGCCTATTCCACCTAGACCCTCCACTCAGTTTCATCTATTTCCTAGTTTATTTAAGCATTTACTATTTTTAGCAGTTTTTCGGGTCTTGAACTTCCAGAGCAATTTTGACCCCCTAAATGACGTTTTTTTGAGGTCCGCTGCAAGTCATAGCCACAAGTAGGGCTTGCAGCAAAACATGTAGTAGCTAGAGAGACCTTTCCAACAAGGTATCGTATGCACCAAACGGAGATAATATGACCAAGTTACGACCCCGGGAAGTTGGTTGCCTAACTAATCCCAACGGGGCCCACAAAATCATGGGTTACATCTCTTGGGGTTAGGGTTTTGGTTGTTTAGGGTTTTCTCATGTTTTTCAATAATAAATATGCCCTTGAACCTCATTGTAGCACAGTTCAGTTGGCATGTAGCTGCCAGAACTCTTCTCAGAGATAAGCTACCATCGCCCGAGCTATCTTATTTCCATTTTGTTTGTAAGCATAGTTCAATGTTTTTCCATTAATGAAATGAAGTATTTTTTTGTTGCATCTCTGTATTTATGATTATATTTGTAATTTTTTGTGTTCATGTTTAAGTTTGGATCAGTGGTATCAGAGCGATCTGCTCTTTCTTTATTTTTCTTTGCATGTCCCTAACGAGGTTAGGGTATAAGGAGTTAGGGCTCAATCTGTTTGAACCGTTACAAGATCAACCTTGCAAACCCACGACGACCTCCCATGGTAGAAGAAAAGAAAAATGAGGGGGTAGAAGATCCTTTCAAAATGTTGCTCGAGGAAGCCCTCGAGCGACAAAGGAACATGATGATGGATAAATTTGCCCAGATCCTTCGACGACTACCCACAAGCAACACATATTCATCCAGCAGCCACTCTAGAAGCACCACTCCTTTTAAGGTACAAGTTAATTTCGATATTCCCATATTTGAGGGCCTAATAGATGCAGACGTCATAGATAAATGGTTAAATATGTTGGCAGGATATTTTTTAGTTCATGACTTTTCCAATCGGGAAAATATTACTTTTTCACTTCTCAAAGCCACCCCACATGTCAAGGACTGGTGGGAAACCTACTGTGAACAAAAGGACGAGAGTGAACCCTCATTGTTTTTAGCCACACCCACTTGGGATTCTTTCTGAGATGCCATCAAGGGACAATATTACCCTGTCAGGAGCTATGAAGATAAATACATAAAGTGGACCACGCTACGGCAGGGAAGGGACCAATATGTGCTTGAGTTCACAAATATCTTCCATACCCTTCACGCAAATTTGGGTATCAAGGATACTGGGCGACATTTGGTACTCAAGTACAGTGGTTGTCTACACAAGTATATCTAGGACAAGATGGAGTTCCTGGACATTTCCTCGCTCAACACGATGTAGAGATATGATGTCAAGATTGAGTAGAAGTTTAAACAAAAGAAGCGAGACTTTGGATTTGTGAATCCAAAGCAAGGAAAAGGTGCCCCCAAACCATAGAGCAAAGGACAGAGCCAAAGCGGGGCTACCCAGGGCAGCCCTCCGAAGCCGCAAGCAAAGAACAACACCACGAAGACAAAGAAGGACATGAGAAAATGGTGTGAGTTCATTAAGAGCTCCACTCATAACACAAGTGAGTGTCGGGCCAAGCAGTCACTGGTGGCCAAGCTGAATCAGAACTCGATAAGGGGAATGAAAAATGGAAGTAGATCATCGCTGTGGAGCCCAGTGCCACCATGGCCACCACCAAGATCCATAAGGTTTCAGCCTGAAGATCCAGAGGAGGGGGAACGTCTCTTCTGCTTACATATGTGGGTGAAGGGTTCTCTATTGCAATTCATTGTCGACAACGGGAGCCAAAAGAACCTCATTCCAGTAAAGGATGTGAAGTGGCTAGGCCTAAAGACTACAGTTGTACACCATTGGGTGGCTTCACCAAGGACGAGATCTTCGCGTCAACCAATAGTGTCGCCTTCCCTACGGCATCAAGCCCTTCAGGAATGAGGTATTGTGTGATGTTGCTCCTCTTGAAGTTTGTGATGTATTGTTAGGACAAACATACTTGTGGAAGCGACATGTTGTATATGAGTCTAGACCTCGCTCTATGATTATTACTTTGGCCAACAAGTTGTACAGGATACCGGAGGTAGCCCTGCCTACCGCCATCTCTTTGATCACTGCAAAGCAATGCAGTAAGATCATTTCCTAGACCAAGAAATTTGTTTTCCTTATGCTTCGCCCTCAGGGAAAGAAGAAGGTTGTGGCCATGACTTCTAGGCAGGGCTCCTTTGCACAACAACAATAGATGGATAAGGTCGTGGAGGAGTACAGGGACTTTTTTGCCTCACCTACAAGGGTACCTCTGCACTGTCAGGTCAAGCACTCCATCGATTTAACCCTAGGCATGTCACTACCTAATGGACTAATCTATCGACGCTCTGTTCTGGAGATCGATGAGATCAAGAGGCATATTTAGGAACTATTGCAAAAAGGGAACATGAAGCCAAGTTCATCACCCTGTGGAAGCCCGATTGTATTGGTACAGAAGAAGGATGGGACCTGGAGACTCTACATTGACTATCAAGCATTGAACAAGATCACTATCTGGAATAGGTACCCAATCCCACTGATTGATGACCTTCTGAACCAGCTCAAGGGGGCCAAATATTTCAGCAAGATTGACTTTAAGTTAGGTTATCACCAAGTGCCTATCGAACCCTCCGATGTGCGGAAGATTGCCTTCAAATCCAAGGAGGGCCA
>APFE030499780.1:0-15182 GCA_000404065.3 Pinus taeda | reverse complement strand
ACCCATGGTATTCATGTGAGCATAGACTATTTAAAAGGGAAATTCTATCAGCTTATATCCATCTTAATTCTGGGTCTACCAAGTGCTGGGAGGGATAAATAGATTTCATCCCTCTAAGAGTGGTAGATGTGGAGTTAAGATGGATATAGGTTGCTTTTTTATGATAATGAAGATATTAAATAGACTTAGGAAATTATATTGCAAAAAATTCTTAAGGTTAATGGTTAAAGCAACATTTATTCACTTCACAAAATTTAGTAAAAAATACCGATATCTCCATTACTATTGGTTTTTTTTATTTAACAAAAAAAATTCAAAACAATGAAATCTTAACTCTTTCCGCGTCACCCTCACAAAAGAGACATAGTTGGTGCCTAGATTTCCCACCAATTTTCAAAAATTCCCAATATGATATCTTCATGAAAAAGTTAAGGTACTGATCTTGGATTAGTTGTTTGAAAAATATGCTAGTTTGTACAACTTTTCATCTTCTATGCTATTCTTAGTTTGTCGTAATGATCTATAGGGGTTGGGTCACTACACCATATTGTCCTAGAAGGCAGAGATTGTGCACCAAAAAGGAAATTAATCCACATGTTACAACACTATTAAAAATGGTATGAAGGTAGTGAATTATGATAATAAGAAATTTAAATTGGGAGAGACGTAATTAAATTTTATTATTTAATTGAAGAATTCCAATTAAAATAATAATAAATCTACATTTATATATTTATATATTGATTGTAAGGCTTCTGACAACGGCCAATTCTTTCCATTAGATCACCTTCAGGCCTTTGGGATACCTACTACTTCATTAAATTTTATAGTTGGGGATTTCTACTTGTTGGCGTGTTGGGGTAAACAAACTTGATGTGTTTTTTTCTTATCTCACAGTTGGAGTCTATGGAATAAGAAAGAAATTTGATAGCTTGGCAAAAGTGGTAGCTTGACAAAAGTGGTAGAGAAAACATTAATCTCTCCTACCATGACAAACATGGCCACTAAAACTTGCAACATTGTCTGTAGGAAGTGAAAATTATGTTTCTTTTTTCCAAACATGTATGTTAGTATATTACAGTTTAATGAATGTGTTTTATTATTATCATATATGGTTTCATACTTTAACAAAACATTTGCCAAGACTTCACAATGTTTTATTATTCAGTGAAAGATTCGCCATGACTTTACAAGATAATATAATCTGGTGATAGATTTGCCATTTTTCCTATGTATCATGTGGATTCGCCCATTTATTATACATATAAATTTAGGGTGGTTCTTAAAATTTTCCCTGGCTTGGATTTACAGTGAATTTCCTTATCCTTTCCATTTTCTAGATATCCATGGAGTTGTGGGTGTATTTCCTTTTGTTTTCTATTTGGTTCTCATGTTCCTTTGGTTGTGGGTTGAGTTACTTGTTCTTGGAAGCCTTGGTTGGACAAACACTCCGGAAGCCCTATAACAACTTGGGTTGAGTTACTAGTCCTAGAAGCCTTGGTTGGGAAAATGCTTTGGAAGCCCTTGGTGGGTAGAGTTAACAGTTCTAGAAGATATGGCTGGACAAATGCACTAGAATTCAAGCAAGAGTTGTGCGTTGATATGCTAGTCTTGGAAGCCCTAGTTGGAACAAACACTTTAGAGCCATGTACAACTTCGGTAGAGACCAATCTGGTGATGATTAGTGATGTCCGACTGTGAGGTGGAATCACTAGTTGAGGGTTGAGGTGGTCTGGCCTCTAGAAGCCCTGGTTTTGTTTTGTTAGATGTGTTCCATGAGATCCCACATTAATTCTTGGATTCTGGCACAAGTGTGATTGGTTGAAAGAGAGATTTGGTTCAACCTAATCTATGGTTGGGTGGTTCATGGAACTCCCAGATCTAGTTGCATTTTTCATATGTTAATAAGAGCTTCTTTCCTCTTGTATTTGATGGGTAGGTATACTTGTTTATATGTGGTTTCATGGTTGTTGTATCCTTGTTATTTCTATTGGTTATATGCTGGTTATGAGCATGTTTTATGACAGTGATTTGTATGAATCTCATCATGCTTTGATTTGTAAATGAATGAACAATGAATATATGACCTAATATATGATAATGCAACTAATGTGATAAGGCATCAATGCTTCTTACCGATTCTTAGATAAGTATGAGACCCCTATGCTCAGATCTATTGTTATGACCTATAGAATGCATATTTTTGACATGTTTGATAAAATTCCTGTCATGGCTAGTAGGGGTCCAGTCAAGTCTCTATTCAAGTATTTACATTTGTAACATTGTTTGAATTCTACATTTAATTTCTAGAAGTTTCATGAATTTCTAGGCAGTGGCATGATTCCTTGCCTTGAAAAAGGGGCACAAAATCCGCGGTCGCTGGTTTTGAACTAGCTGAGAAAGACCCTAGTTGCTTGCATGCCCTTGATATGAGAGAGACTGCAGGGTCCCAATTGCATGCATGCCATGTCATAGGAGAGAATAAATATCTAGGTCAGTAAAACATTAAGTTGCCTCAGGGGTTGGTCACCTTGAAAGGTTGGTTAGCTCCTGGAGGTTTTGTAGCCTATGTAGAAGGTCAGAATGGTTATGTTGTGTTGGTTACAATTCCTTAATTGTACATGGGGATTTGAATAAGATCATAGTAACCTCTCATCACATGTTTACCCCATCGACCAATTAACTTGGGTAAATGTGGGAGGAGGGTGTTACAGTTGAAATGTGAGGGATTGAGTTGAAAATCTCATAATTGCAGGCCTAACAAGCTCTTTCCCCCCATTTTTTTACTCATTAGGCTCAATACCCATGAGTGGTTGTAGATGTATTTTGTGATGCAATTAACATGCTCTAAATTTTACTTTACCTTCTCCACTTTGCCTATGTCCTCAAGCATGAGGTCTATGTAATGTGTAACACACAGAGTCCAAAATATGGTCTTATATTTGGACTCAAGCATCTTTCTAGCGAGAACAAAATTTGAGGCATCATATGTGATGACCTACACAACATTCTCCTCCCCCACTTCCTGAATAATCTCATCCAAAAGCTCAAATAGAAGGATTGAAACCTTCACCTTATCAGATGCATCTTCACCTTCACCTTCACCTTGAGGATCTTTCTATTTTTCTTCAGATGACATGCCACTTTTCTGAAAATCTTCCATAAATAATAAGGAAAATTTAACTCTTGTCCACATTGAAAATGTACAAGGATATGAATATGATACTGTAAGGTGAGAGCATAGCTTCCTTCATAGGTCAAGGATTTTGTAGGATCAAAAATGACATTTCCCATTCACACTTGAGCCAATTTCTTGGTGTGTCTTTTTCCTATTTTGCATCTTCATGCTCTTGTTTTATGAATCAATTAGAAAGAATTCTATCCAATGGATCATTTTTAAAGATTTTTTCTACAATGTGAGGGAGGATAGTGGCATGAATGACCATCTCCTCTGTAACCCTCATAAATAAAGTTCCAACATGATAAATGTGGCCATTAAATTTTTGTTTGAATTCTAGGGTGAGTTGGTCATTGTACCAATAGAATCATGCAAGGAACCCTTTCCATTTGGACCCACTCAACCATTCCTAGCGTGCATCACTCTATAGTAAGGCTTCATGAGTTTGGGAAACTAGCTCATATTGATCAAACCCCATATTTACAACTTCTATCATCACACAAAACACACTAGTATTCCTATAGCTTGCTACTCAAGTTATGAAACAATATTGTAAATTTTTGTCAATAGCCTTGGTGCCTTAGTATAAATTTATTTAGCAGGATGAGGTAGGCATCATGAGGGTCAAACTAGCCAACTATCTCATGTGAGGGTTCCAATTAGAAAGCAAGCCATCAATGGCATATATAAAAATAATTATCCACGTTGAAGAGTTGGTAATCATAGGTATATTTGATATATGTATAGTATAAGTAGTGAGTTTTCTATGTTTGAGGGTATTGTACCTCATAGAGACAACCCCTGGGTTGAGGAGATACCAGTGCTTAGGACATCTTGATGAGTGTCTTGAAGATTTTTTGGAGATTCACATCACACTTAGTGTTTACCATTTAAAGAGAAAATCGATTCAGAACCTTCCTTAAGAGGAGGAATACAAAACTTGATGAAAATTATTAATCACAGAAGCATTAACATTAGATCTGTAGTCTCCAACATCACATGAACTTGTATAAAAGAAGGAAAATATATAAACAATATTTAACTTTAATAAGACTATAGCAAGAAGGAAAATTGATACACAAGGCTTAACTTTAAGAATCTGATATATCAAAATTCAGGGTGAAATAGTTGGAATAGAGAATTTAATGGAATGCAAAGATACATGGAGTACATTTTAAGGATTCGTTTTCATATCAATACATGCACCTTTCATTAGCACTAGACTAAGATGAATCCATAAATCCATGAAAAAACTTCCAAAAACTACTATTACATATAACATGAGAAGAAAAATGAAGACATATGGAATAAACATAGAAGGAGCACATACTACAGATTCAATTGAGCTGGAATTGCCAAAAAATTGTATTAGTCTTCCATAGAGCATACATTGCATTAGAAAGTAAATAAAACTTCTCTCTTGGAAAATCCAAAATTTTGAACCCTTGGTTTAGTCTATTAAAATTGTTTTTATAGGGCCTCAGATAGAGAGCCTGTTACAAAATATTCCTTCTTGATTTCATTACAATGGATAATCATAACAAAAACCTCAGCGTACTCCATGGCATAGTTGTAATAACCAAAACCTTAACTGACTGGCTGAAAATAAAATATTTACATAAGCAAGAAATAAGAAGCGTCATAATTGACACGATCTGCAGTATGAGTGGTCATGATGAGGAGGCTGTAAAGGCTGAATAGATGGGTCAATGATTTGGAGCACAGGAGGGTTGACAAACTACTCATATCTTTGTCACAGTGCTGGCACTGACAGAGGAGATGAGAAGAACCACTGATAAGAAATTTTGACGTTGGTCAGAACTACGTATTTCAATCTACGGTGAAACATGGTTTTGACCATCCTTCACATCTAAAAGTCCCTATTCATATAGTTTACCATAGTCTTACCCTTAAGGGTAGAAATCTTCTCATGAGAAGAGTCTACTTTTCTTTTAGCTTCCACTAGTCTTTGACTATATTGTCCCCACTAGATCAACACTCCCCCAAAGTCCTAGTTGCTAGGAAAACCTTCTTTGACGATATTGGCAAACTCAGTGTTGAAGGCAACCACATTCTTTGATATCACCTCTAGGTACTCCTTAGATTTGACCCTAGCTTCCTCCTTCTAGACAAACTTGGAAATTTCCATGATAGCGGTTACACTGTCCAGCACATCTATGGGCCTCAACTCACTATGTGGCCTCTCATTCACAAACTGAATGAACATTTGGGCAATCGAGGAGTTATTTTTCCCTTTTCTTTGGCTAGCAAGATGAAACCTTCACAGTCCTTAATTACAACCCTTTGCTTATCCATTAAGATTATATACTCCCAGTGGTTCTTAACCTCTTCAATGATCTCATCCCATACTAGTTTCTTGGCTTGTAACAAGGACATGTTTCCTTTTAGCTTTGCCTTGAGCTTATAGATCTCCTGGTTTATTTCCTGTAGATTCCTACCAATGATTCTCCATTTGACCTGGTAGTATCTAATTACTTCTCTTTATGTGTTAAGATTTTTTGGGTAACATCTAGATAATTTTTCACCCTCTTAAGTTCCCCCTTTGAAAGTTGGAGCTCAGTGAGGGTAGGGTCTTAGTGAGGTTTTCATTCGCTAGTAGGGTTGAGTAATGATACACTAGGGTGAAATTAGTAAACTATTGGGGTTCTAGGGAACTGGGGTAAACCATGTATTTTTGGATTAGCTCCAAGGTTACTTCAAGAATTTTGACCCCATAGGAGGAAAAAATAAATTCTTTCTTGTTAATGTATGTTGTGTCCAACCAGAAGATGAATTCTGGAAAATGGTGCACAGTGGGTACGATTTGGTAGTATAGGCTAGAGTCAACTACCTGGAATGGGTCCTCCCCCCTGACTGTAGGTTTTAATCTCGTACAAAAATTACCTGCATATGAATTCTATAAAAAAAAAATAAACAATGGAAATAGCATAAAACATAAAACAGATATACACAAATATTTTTCCTTGGATCCCAAAACCGGAACTACCAGATTGATTTTTCATTATATTCCTTTCAATGTTACAATACATATATATACATGCCAAAGAATCCATTAACTCTAGATTAGACATAACCATAGTTCCCTTGACTTGATCTACAAAATACCATGGATAGAAAACCATCATGCCCAAAACCATATGTGAAATCCATGCACAAAACTAGAGGTAGGTTCGCCCACCTAATATAGGGTAGTTGTGGAAAGAATATAACACACACCCAACACTAATATGGTTTCCATATAGGTCAAAAAGAAGGGCAACAAGGTGATATGCACAATATGGTTAGATACTTGACCATCTATATCCATGAGGGGATCAACATTGGAATAGGTTTTGGCGTCTCAGGCCTTTTACGTCTGGGGTTCACTTTCTTCATTTTACGAATTCCTAGGAAAATTTATAGGTGTACAGGAGTGATTAGATTACCAGGTTGTCATGGAGAGGGTATAAAATGATGTTTGGAGGAGGTACTCGGTTGGCTAAGCTCAAACGATGTTACTAGACAAGAAACTGGAGGGAGAGTGACACAACAGTGAAAAACGAATAAAAACGACGAGGCAGGAAGGTTTTTATAATTGGCGTCGGGGAAACTATCGGCTGACATGGGGCTGACTTCATGGGGGGGACACATGGCTGGATTGTTGACCTAGGTTTTCAATGATGTCAATATGGAAATATTCTGGATACTAGAGGATGACATGAAGCCAAGGGGAAGTAAAACAAATCCATGAAGAGATAGGAGCAAGGCCATCAGGATAGCCAAGCCATAAGCAAGAGTCTGTTAATGGAGGAGTTAACAACAAAGTCACATCAAAGCATATTGTAGAATATCAGAGAAAGAGAGGCATATCAGAAAAGATAGAGTATGAAGGTATCAAAGAAGGGCTTTGAAAGACATTGCCAAAACAGAGCTATCAGAGCCATATTTATAGACCATACATATACGCCAAAGAAGAGGAGCAAATGGAGCAATATATAAACAGAGCCGTCGGAGCCATAGAGGAAGCAGACAGAGTTATCAGGAGCCATCGGAGGAGCAATGGATGCGGTTAATAGCAAACAAAGCCATATATGCCACAGATAACACTATCGGGAGCCATCAGAGGAGAAAACCCATCTATATATGCATTCACGGCTATCGGAGCAACAATGCCAAAGGAATACACTATCGGGGGCCAAAACTCACGTATATATGTCGTTACACTATCAGAGGTGTAAATCGGACTTGAAACTTATTACATAGGAGCGGTGAGTCATATCGGGTCCAAAACCTAATATCGCATCACAAAAATGGAGTGGTCTGCGTTAACGTCAAGCCCTGGCCCTGTGTGACTTGAGATCGCCGATAGCGATATCACAACGGACATCTGCCAAGAGCAACCCCCCGATTGTGATGAACGTATGCGGACCCGCTGCTACATTACAATATGACTTAACCTGTCATCGCATCCATCACATATAGCAAGCTGAGAAGCCTTGCCACATGAGAGCGCTGATTGTTATAAGGCTGTGGACCCTACGGGCATATAAACCATGGTTTAATGCCATATCACATACGATCCATTAGAGTAATGGAGGATCGACCATCAACCATCGGCGGAGTCATGGGTCCAATATATAAAGGATCCCCAAGAGTCACAAATCACCGATTACGATTTAAGCATGGACCCAATACAAGGATAGGTGTGGGTAAACTAAATTGGAAATCTGCCATTAGTGTTTCTCGCCTGTTTTTCATATATTTTCCTGTGTAACCATTTTTTTCCTGCGGGGTGGTTTTAAGCTGAAAGGCTTATGATGGCTGCATTCGATGGTTTTTAGAAGGTTGAACATCAACTAAATGGGGTGATTCATGGTGATATTAATTGTGATTGGACATCGTTGTCTATTAAATGAAGCAGAACTCTATGTATGCTCGACATCATTGCCAAACGGAGCACTATTATGGTAAACAGGGAAGATGGGTTCTCTGTGGATCTTTTGGACCTGGCCATTGATTCAACGTGGCCTATGAGCATGAATAGATAGAGGAAACTGAAATATGGGAAGCTGAAGAAGAAAGCGAGCACAGAGGAAATGACAGCGAGCATTGAGGAAGTCTAAGAAGCGGTGTAAGTAGAAATGAATGGACAGAGGCATGGGAATCTATATAAAACAGTAAAAACAAAGGAATTTGGTGGCTGTTGGTGTTATGAAGAACCAGAATGTGAGGTAGCAGAAGCAGTAGAGGTGGTTAAGCATTGTATGAAGCTGTTGATGAACGCTGGTGAAGGCTGCTGCAGCTATTCAACACTGTTGAAAAAGTTGGAGAAAACAACAGAATAAAAAGAGGGTCCAGCAGAAAAAAAAGAGGGCCGAAGGACAACCAAGACAGGAGGAGTTCGAAGGGTAGAAGTTGCCAGCAAAGAAGCAGTATTTTTGAAACATCACTGTGACATTAGAACATATGCTTGAACTAAAAGCAGTTTCTTATGCAGAGTTCTAGTGCAGTTGTAGTGGACTCACTAAAGTAGTGTGGAGATATGATCAGAGGTCAGCTATTGGAGACTTTGTGTGAATGGTAGGAAGAGTTGTAAAGACTCCTTCAAGAGAAGACTAATTGTCATTGATGTTGTAGCTTGGAGACTACAAAGAAACTATAACCAGACAGATGTCAACAGAGAAGAGTTTTGAGAGTAGAACATTATTATCAAAAGTACCTTGACAAGGTTGGATTAGAACCCTTGAGGTTGGTGCCTCAAAAGCAAGAAGGATTGGAGTCCTTGGGGCTGGTGCCTTAGAAGTGAGAAGGATTGGAGTCCTTGGGTTGGTGCCTCAGAAGTGAGAAGTATTGGAGTCCTTGGGGTTGACGTCTCAGAAGTAGGAAGGATTGAAGTCCTTGGGAGTTTGTGCTCCTAAGTCCAAGATTGGTGTCTTGGTGAAATACAGTTGGTGCTCTAGAGGTTGGAGCCTCACCAAAGTCCAAGTTGGAGCTTGGCAATTGATTGTAACCATCTATATATTGTATCTATTTTACTGCACAGTCTATATTAATAAGAGAATTTATTCTTGTTGTTCATCTTGTGTTCTGAATATATATGTTTTAACTGGTAAAACAATAATGGGAAAATGAAATATTGATTCACCCCCCTCTCATTGTTTCCAACAATTGGTATCAGAGCCAGTACCTTCATTCAAAGCCTAATGGCTTGAAGGTTGATATTTAGAACACAAATGGTGAATTCAAGGAAGAAAATCTCCAATCCTCCTAAGGATGTGTCTCCCTCTGCCACTAAAATAGAAAACAATCAATTTGAGGAGGCTCCAAGGTTCAATGGGAGCTTTAATATATGGGAAGAAAGAATCAGGAATTTCTTACAGACTCAAGGCATTGAAATCTAGAAATCAGTGATTGATGATAGCAGGATGGATAGAGAATCCAAGGAGTACAATGCAAAAGCAATGAAGGCAATCTTGAATGGGCTACCTAATTTTGTAAAGAACAATCTAGGAAAATATTCATCAGCAAAGGGTATATGGGACAAACTTCATGACCTTCACTCAAAAGGAGCATTGACCATGACCATCAGTTAAGAAGATGATGGAAATCTAGAAGGAAATCCAGATCCCATCATAGAAGCTGAACATGAGAATGATGGTATCAAGGCTAAAACAAACCTAGAATATGAATAGAATGAAAAATATTTTGTAGAAGAACTCCTCGCTCAACTTATGACTGCCATGGAAGAGATTAACAATTTGAAAAAGGAAAATGAGGAACTTAATAAGATAGCACTAGTTGGTGACCAAGATCAAACAAGGAAGAAAGTTGACCTCATCAAGCTTCAAGTACAAGAAAGGGATGAAGAGCTTGCCAAGCTTAAGAAGGAATATCAACAAAGAAAAATAAAGCATCATGAAGAAGTCATATCCATGACAAATCAATTGGATAAAGCAAAGAAGTAGGAAGATATCTTGTCAAGCCAACTTGAACAAAGGCACAAGAGCTTGAACAAACTTGAAGAAGAGATTGGTCAGTACAAGGTAGAGGTCTCCTCTCTCAAGTCTCAATTACAAGAAGCAAGGAAATAAGCACAAGGAGCTGAAAAGACCATGGAAGCATTGGAAGTCATAGAAGGATAGGCTGATGAAGTAGGAAAGGAAGTAAACACCATGATCTGTCAGCTGAAAGCAAAGGATGAAGAAATCTTCAAATTAAAATCTAACATCAAGCTTCTCAAGGTTGAAACATGTAAAGCTACAAGGATCAAGGAAGAAATGGAGAGAAGTCAAGCAAAGAATGAAGAAATCTTCAAAATAAAGTCAGATATCATCTCCCTTAAACTAGAAGCAGATGAAGCTACTTGTATCAAGGAAGAAACTAAGGAAAAAATTGCTAAGAAGAATAGTAAGTGTGAAAGTTTGGAATAAGAGATTGTCTTCCTCAGAACAAAGGTTGAAAGGATGAACAAAATCTTGAAGAGCTCTCAAGCCTTGGATGACATGCTCAACTATCACAGATGTCCATTTGATAAATTAGGTCTCGGGTATGCAGGTGAAACCTCAAACAAGAATGAAAATGCTTTAAACAAAAGAGATGTGAAGAAGCCAGAAAGAAATGGTGATGCTCCCAGCCCCAGCAAAGGCAAGGAGAAATATCAAGGCTACAATAGAACAAATCCTGCTCCAAGAAGAAAACCAGCTCCAAGAGAAAAGGTAGATGATTTCAAAGATGCAAGAGGCAATTGTTATCATCAAAGGATATCAAGGCATAAATGCTTCAAAAGTACATCAAGGAAATCTCCATCTCCTAGGTACCAAAGTTCATTTTTTTGTTATTGTTATTCTTGTACAAAATTTGGTCACATGGCAAAATACTGTAAAGCATATCATAAAGATAGATGTTATGGTCCCCAATCATCTCATAGAGATAGATATTATAGTCCCTAACAATCTCCAAGAAACAATTTTGCAAGAAGAAATCATGAATTCTTATTCATGAACAATGTAGAATTCTTCAAGTGTCATAGCATTGGTCATATGGCACGTGATTGTAACTTAACATGGGCTCTTACACAAGCTAGAACCATGCAAAAGAAGAAATTTACACAAGTATGGATAAGAAAGAAAATACAATCTGAAAGTCCCTTGAGCTCTCCAGCCAACAGCATATGTCATAGGCCTGAAGTTTGACAATCTAAGCATTTTATGATAAGTATTTTCCAAAAGGAGATGATGCATATAGTTAGGGGGAGACTGTAATTCTTGATCACTATTGTAGAAGCTATTAGTGAAAAGGATTATGATGAAATCCTTGTTGAGCTATATTAACAATCATTCTTTGATGAAATCATGTCTCAGGAGCACTCCATTGAAGCATATGATCCCGTAACCATTATTTGGAGTGTTGTTAAAGAAATTGGGCAAACAACCATGGTGTTGTTATCATAGAAGTTTATGTATTAACTCAGGAATTTATTGTGAGAATGGAGAAATTTTGGACACTAATAGAGGTAGTCTTCAAACAAACATATACATTAATAATGGAGTTTGAAGTAAGAGCAGCTGATAGCATATAACAAAACTGAAGCATTGCATGAAGATGCAAATCAACAGAATAAATTTAAAGGACAGACATAGATTAGATATCTGAATCTGGAGAGATATGTACAAGAACACAAGGACAAGATGGCTCATAGAAAGGAGAATGTGGTGCAGTCAAATATAACTTATGCTAAGATTGGTCATTGAGAAAATATAGCAACAACAAGGCACAACCTCTCACCTTTTCATCCAAATGCAGTGAAGTTTAATACTAGATGGTAGTAACTTAAGGAGAAGCACAAAGACACAAAGGAACTTAGATCTGAATAAATATAGCAAGAAAGAAAATCTCAGGGGCAATCTTTCTTGAATCAGACTATGAAGGTCTCTCAATTCTGCCTATGGAGACATCAATATGGATTGAAGCATAAAATCCTAGACTTGGACACTTGGTGTATGTCCATTTGCAATCTAAATGAAAGCATTAAAGTAGAGCATCCTTAGGCATTTTTGAAGCCATGATAAATCAGTTCCGAGACATGAAGATGGAATAATGTGCAAATTGATGATAAAATATCAATCCTTCTATCTTGAGTAAAAAGAAGAAGAGCACTATGACAGGGGGAATCACAGACCCATGAAGATCTACCATTCATGAAGAACATAAGCAGTTTGATAGGGGGAGTCCCATAGAACTCCTTTTCCATTGATGTCAAAGGGGGGAGAAGAAGAATATTGGCATCAATAACAAAGGGGGAGATTGTTGACCTAGGTTGTCATTGATGTCAATATGGCAATATTTTGGATACTAGAGGATGACATGAAGCTGAGGGGAAGTAGAACAGATCCATGAAGAGGCAGGAGTAAGGCCATCAGGATAGCCAAGCCATAAGCAAGAGTTTGTTAATGGAGGAGTTAACAACAGAGTCACATCAAAGCATATTGTAGAATATTAGAGCAAGAGAGGCATATAGGAAAAGACAGAGTATGAAGGTAACAAAGAAGGGCTTTGAAAGACATTGCCAAAATAGAGCTATCGAAGCCATATTTATAGACCATACATATATGCCAAACAAGAGGAGCAAATGGAGCAATATATAAACAAAGACATTAGAGCCATAAAGGAAGCAGACAGAGTTATCACGAGCCATCAGAGGAGCAATGGATGCAGTTAATAGAAAATAGAGCCATATATGCCACAAATAACACTATTAGGAGCCATCAGAGGAGAAAGCCCATCTATATATGCATTCATAGCTATCGGAGCAACAATGCCAAAGGAATACACTATTGGGGGCCAAAACTCATGTATATATGTCGTTACACTATCGGAGGAGGAAACCAGACTTGAAATTTATTACACAGGAGCGGTGAGTCATATCGGGTCAAACACCTAATATCACATCGCAGAAATGGAGTGGTCTGCGTTAATGTCAAGCCCTGACCCTGTGTGACTTGCGATCACCGATAGTGATATCACATCAGACCTTTGCCAAGAGCAACCCCTCGATTGTGATGAATGTATGCGGACCTGCTGCTACATTACAATATGACTTAACCTGTCATTGCATCCATCACAGATCGCAAGCTGAGAAGCCTTGCCACATGAAAGTGACGATTGCGATAAGGCTGTGGACCCGACGGGCCTATAAACCATGGTTTAATGCCATATCGCATCTGATCCATCAAAGCAGTGGAGGATCGGCCATTGACCATCGACAAAGTCATGGGTCCGATATATAAAGGATCCCCAGGAGTCATGAATCATCGATTGCAATTTAAGCACATACTCGATACAGGTATAGGTGTGGGTAAACTAAATTTGAAATCCGCCATTAGTGCTTCTCACCTGTTTTTCATATATTTTCCTATGTAACCATGTTTTTTGCCTGTGGGGTGGTTTTAAGCCGAAAGGCTTATGACGGCTATGTTCGACGGTTTTTAGAAGGTTGAACGTCACATGGTGATACTAATTGCTATTGGATGTGGTTGTCTGTTAAATGAAGCAGAACTCTATGTATGCCCGACATCATTGCCAAATGGAGCACTATTATGGTAAACAGGAAAGGTGGGTTCTCCGTGGATCGTTTGGACCTGGCCATTGATTCAACGTGTCCTTTGAGCATGAATAGATAAAGGAAACCAAAATATGGGAAGCTGAAGAAGCAAGCGAGCACAGAGGAAATGACAGCAAGCATTGAGGAAGTCTAAGAGGTGGTGTAAGTAGAAATGAATGGACAAAGGCATGGGAATGTATAGAAAACAACAAAAATAGAGGGTTGTGGTGGCTGTTGGTGTTGTGAAGAACTAGAATGTGAGGTAGTAGAAGCAGCAGAGGTGGTTAAGAGTTGTATGAAGTTGCTGGTGAACGCTGGTGAAGGCTGCTGCAACTGTTGAATGCTGTTGAAAAAGTTGGAGAAAACAACAAAACAAAAATAGGGTCCAGCAGAACAAAAAGAGGGCCGAAGGACCAATAAGACAGGAGGAATTTGAAGGGTAGAAGTTGCCAGTAGAGAAGCAGTCTTGTTGAAACATCACCGTGACATTAGAACATATGCTTGAACTGAAAGCAGTTTCTTATGCAGAGTTTTAGTGCAGTTGTAGTGGACTCACTAAAGCAGTGTGGAGATATTATCAATGGTCAGCTATTGGAGACTCTGTGTGAATGGTAGGAAGAGTTGTAAAGACTACTTCAAGAGAAGACTAATTTTCATTGATGTTGTAGCTTGCAGACTACAGAGAAATGATAACCAGACAGAACTCAGTAGAGGAGAGTTTTGAGAGTAGAACATTATTATCAAAAGTGCCTTGACAAGATTGGATTAGAACCCTTGAGGCTGGTGCCTCAAAAGAAAGAAGGATTGGAGTCCTTGGGGTTGGTGCCTTAGAAGTGAGAAGGATTGGAGTCCTTGGGGCTGGTGCCTTAGAAGTGAGAAGGATTGGAGTCCTTAGGGCTAGTGCCTCAGAAGTGAGAAGGATTAGAGTCCTTGGGGTTGATGCCTCAAAAGTAGGAAGGATTGAAATCCTTAGGAGTTTGTGCTCCTAAGTCCAAGATAGGTGTCTTGGAGAAATAGAGTTGGTGCTCTGGAGGTTGGAGCCTCACCAAAGTCCAAGTTGGAGCTTGGCAATTGATTGTAACCATCTATATAGTGTATCTATTTTACTGCACAATCTATATTAATAAAAGAATTTATTCTTGTTGTTCATCTTGTATTCTGAATATATATGTTTTAACTGGTAAAACAATTGTGGGAAAAAGAAATACTGATTCACCCCCCTCGCAGTATTTCCAACATAGATGTGATTGGATGATGGTGAAGACAAGTGGATAGGAGCAGGGGAGGATGGAGATACTATTACCTTAGAATTTGCACTCACTTGCAAAGTTGTTCAATGATTGATCTAGGTGGTGCGTGGTCCCCACTCCACCATGCTCTAGCGATTTAGATAGTAGGAGACCG
>APFE030499778.1:0-12624 GCA_000404065.3 Pinus taeda | reverse complement strand
AAATGATTTAATACAAAATCATATATCATTATTTGAACGGAATCGTGTCACAAATTGGGAAATCAGAATTGTTGACAATGGATAATAGTTTAGGTTTATCAAAATGTAAGCAACTATAACTACTAAATTCATAATTATTAAAGTAATTTGTATTACTAAAAGTAATTGACATAAGTTGAGAGGTTGAATATGGTGCCACATATTTGATGAAGTGACTAGAGCCAAATCCTAAGCATTGGCACCTATTGGGGTTGGGAGTTTCAAGGCACATTGGAGATGGCTTTCGATGTGAGCTAGTTGAGCATCCAGATTAGCAAGACAAGAACATTGGTAACATTGAACTTTTTGAATTTCATTCATAAAGGAGATGATGTCATTGCAGCCCTCATGCTTTTCCTTTGGGACCTTACACTTAATATGAATGGATGGTCTAGATATTTGCAAGGGGGATAAATAAGGGTATTCTACCCAGGTTCTACGAAGCCTATTTTTATTGCATGTGGTCAAAGCTCACAAAACCACTTTTCTCAAAGCTCCATTACTACTCAAATATATTTTTTCACTTCAGCGATGGTTTTATCAAACCTCCCAGATACAACAAACCTAGAATATCTTCTCGTTAGTTTCACATTGAGATAGACTATAATATACTCAAAAAATATTGTGCCTCACAAAATTATTCTTTAGATATTGGCTTTAATGAACAGTTTCTATTTATAGTCTCCCTTTGGTACACGATCACAATGCTATTGTATTGTCTCTTTATGGACTCATAAGATATCTAGGATATAAATGGCAAGGAGAAACCAAAATGTATAAGGAGAAGTCGAATATAGAGCCAATTTGCCATGTTAAAAGCTTTTGAGAGGTCAATTTTCCAAATTGTCACTTTGAGCGTTTTTGTGTGGATACTATGGAACCCTTTTTTAGCAAGACTTATGACATCTTGAATAAGGTGTTTATTGAGGAACCCAAATTGTTCTTGGGAAATATGCCTCGAGAGGATGGATTTAATGAGCAGATCTATGATTTTTTTTATGATTTTAGAAATTGAGTTGCACGGGGAGATGGGTTGAAAATGGTTAAAAGAGGACGGGTTATTCGACTGAGGAATGAGGGACATAAAAGTAGTGTTTAAAGGACCCAAATTATGGTCGAATCGTGAGAGTATTCTACATCTTTGATTAATTCATCCCCAATGAAGTCCAAACATTCCCTGTATAATCAAATTGGTAAACCATTTGGCTCGGGACATCTTCCCTTTGAAAATTTTTGAGGATCACTTCAAATTATTCCATAGTGATCTCTTCCATTAGTGTATCATTAGCATCCTGAGTGACAAAAGTGACGAAGTGGAGGGTCACCTAGATAATGGAGTCAATAATAGTATTTTTCTCAGAGTAGTAGGGGGATTCAAAATGCCCAACGCAAGTGGATGCAATGTCTTAGAATGAGGTAGTCATTGAGTCGTCTACATTGGTTATGGACCATATAGATTTTATTGATTTCCTGTGATTTGCAAAATGATGAAAAAAATTGTATTTCCACCCCCCTCCTTTAACCAGAGATCCCAACTTTTTATGTCTTCATTCCCTCTCTTTATTTAAGAGAAGAGCCTTTCTTCTTCCTTCCAAAGTTATCTCTTGTTTTTTTGCTCTAAAAACGTGTGTAGGGTTTTTTCTTTCAGAAGGGATTTAATAGATTCCTCTATTTCAACAAGTTCCTAGTTTTCCCTTTCCTTCTTTATCTTTTCCTAGGATTGTATGGTGGCCTTGGCATTTTTTGAGACTGTGTTGAAATTTGATGGTTGGGGAGTTATTTAGATTCAGATCATATGGTCTCAAGATGTCCTTTATAACTTGTGCTAGAGATGCGTCTTCAAACCAATGTGGATTTTTTTAAAGGAATTAGAGGTTTATCTCAAATAGGGATGATTTCTATTAGTATGGGGAAATGATCAAAATCATCACGCACCTTAGTTCATTTCCAGAAGTGAAGGGGCCCCTATAGAAGTTGTTCTAAGATTAGAAAGTGGTCCAAATTTTTTGAAATAAAATCATCCCCACTCCTATTGTTCCACCAAGTTCGAAGGACTTGGGGGGTTGAATGTACACCTAAGAAACAAGCTCAATTTTATCAATAAGAAATTATGTTAATGGATCTGTAATTTCTTTGGCCTACAAAATTCATTTTCTCCTAAGGAAAAACTTAAATCACCACCTAGAATAGAGCTTCATTTCTAAAAGTGGCCTTGAGAAAAAGTGGTATTCCAAAAATCATTCCTATTGGCATAAGGCCTATACGTGTTTTGAAAGAGGAGGGGGGAGACGAGTTCTAGGGAGAGAAGGTCAGTGATAAAACTAGAAAGGATTGACCAAGCATTAAGGAGTTTAAAGGACGCTGTGAGCTAATTAGTTATCAAACACCCTATTCTACCGTGGGATTTGTTTGTTAGAAAAATCCACCTGGGTAAAACCGCTGAAATGAGACTGTGTGAATGCTCTGCATCCAACAATGTTTCTTTTATAAAAATAATATGGGGATTTAGGCAGGTTACCATCATTTTTATGGAAAATTTCTAGTTAGGGTTGGTCATCCCCCTACAATTGAGGGGAAATATTTTCATTTGGTAAACGTTTGGGGCCATAAATGTTAAGGGCCCCATTGATTGAATTTTGTTTTCAACACCTGATGTCTTTGGAATATTGAGACTGTACATGTGATAATAGATATTTCCACCCTGTGGCTTGTGTCTTACAAAAGGGAGAGTTGAAAGAAACAAGGTCGTCCCCTTAAGTATGAAAAATGGGAGGTTTTAACCCCTCGGAGGAAGACAATGAGAAAATGTCAGAGTTAGATGAGCAAAGATAGTATGAGTGTTGTTTGACAAGAGGAATGGAAGTGACCAGGAGAGGGTGAGATCTAGAATAAAAAAAAGGTGGAGGATGAGGGGGAAGGAAAAGTGGAGGATTTGAGGGGGAGACGAGTAGAGGAGAGGGCGCGTGGACGGAGGGGGACCAAATAGGGGGGAGGGGAGGAGGAGAGGGATGGTGGAGGGAAAGGAAGGGGGAACTAAACAAATCTAAAATGTGATAAATTTGGGAGAAAATCATTAAAAATGGGAAACTATGAAGGCTCACGAAAAATAAAAGAAACCTCCAGTGGAGTAAAAGGGATCAGGGTAAGAGTGTCTATACCCACAAAAGGAGGGAGATATGTTATAGATGAAGAGTTGCAAGGTGGAAAATGTGTTTCCTTAGAAGGAGGAAGTGCTTGTGCCACACGCGAGATGTGTTGTGGGTATACCTACTCCTTATCGATGTGAGTTCATTCCATTCTAGTGGCAAGGAGGCCTCCTGTATTAGGTTTTGTGTTTGGGGAGCTACATCTTCTGCCAGTGGTTAGAATGGTTCCATGAGAGCATGTTCCCTAAATATAGTGCTTCGAGGTGTTCCAGTGTTTTTTACCCATTGTTTGGTTATCTTTTCAGAAAAATGGTCGAAGCCAATATGTATATAAACTCTGCAACATATATGTCTATAAATTTAACATAAATTATGTATATCTGCATCTTCCATATATGCACAACTTTTTTATATATGCATCTCCCATATATGTGAAACTTCCATATATATGCATATATGGAAGCTACGTATATACAGCAGTTGTGCACAACTTCAACCTCCGTATATCTGTAGCCTCTATATATGTGCAACTTTCGTATATGTGAATATCTTCTGTACATTTGCAACTTTGGTATATACACATACACGAAATTTGTGCATCTACAAAAGATATATGCATATACGAAAGATATTCAATATAGAAGATGTGCATATATAGAAGTTGTGTGAATAATGTATATGCATATTTTTTGTATATGCACATATCTTCTGTATATGCACAACTTCTGTAAATGTGCATATATTATGTATATGCACTTCTTCAGTATATGTGCATATGTTCCATATATGTACATGTCTAGAAGTTGCACATATACATAAGTTAGACATATATGGAGGATATGTGCATATACAAAAGATATGTGCATATATAGAATTCGTGTATATATGAAGATTGTCGTATATGCATATTATGGAAGTTGCGAAAAGATTCTATATATGTGCATATATAGAAGTTGCACATATCTTTTGGTTCGCATATACAAAAGATATGCTCATATATAGAAGGTGCACATATACAGAAATTTTGCAACATATTTCTTGTATTTCTCATTTTTCATGTAGGAGAGTCCATCAAAAGTATGCACCATGGGTAATCCTCAGATAGGAAATTAAATTTTTCATCCAACGAGTGTTCCCGCTCGAAATTTGAGTAAAACCATGAGAAGATAAGTTGAAAATATGAGTTGAAAAAATAGATTTTTATTTTTTTATTTTTTAATCTTTTTACTTTTTTAATCAAAAAATAGTAATCACCCCCATGGTTGACATCATCATTTTGAATCCTATTGGTTCTTATAAATTTTATTTTGGTTGTACATTTTTTGTTTTGAGGCCCATTTTAGATCTCAAAATTTCTCTAATGAACCAAACAAGTAAATCCTAAAGGTATATGAAGCTTAACCATCTAGTGAAGCATGGAAATGAGGAATTTTTATTCAATGTATATAAAAATAAACATATCCAAACTAGTGAAAAATCAAGAACGAAGCCAATTTTTTTCTAAAAACATAAGGGAGGTGTTGTGGACACAAAAAAGTCATTGACTGGAGCTAAAAATTGAGCATAGCCCATCAAGAATATTCTAGTTATTTTAAGGTCCTCCATGAAAGTGACTAGCTCAAGATGGGTGAAACTTTTGATGTAGGAGGCTTTTTAATTTTATCCTTGTGTATATTATTTTTAGCAACTACATGTGGGTGAAAGCATGGAGTTGGGTTACAACTTTTGGCAAGAGAGGGTGCATTTAAGTGGAAAAAAAGATGGCTCGATTGAGCCATTTAAGAGCCCAGTCGAGCCTTTTTTAAGAGACTGATCGAGATCATCGGCCACTAAAAAAGTAGCTCGATCGAGATTTAAAAAAAAACCCTCGATCAAACTTTATGGCTCGAATGAGCCTTTTCTTTTATTAAATACCTTGCTCGCGATTTGTGTGCGCCATTTTCACAGACCACGGGACATTTGAGAGCTTGACTGAGAGTCTTTAAGTAGCTCAACCGAAATTATTGGAGCTCAATCAAGCAATTGAAGCATCAATCATTCAAATCAATCTCACCAACGACCCCGCCAACGTCCTAGAGGCTCAAACGAGGGTAGGTATTCTATCTTTTTTGTCCCCCCCTTTATTTTTAAATAAACAAATTCTACAGATTGTATGTGAGCAAATGGACTATCTCTCGCATGGTAGGTCTATCGACTTGCCGTTCTTGTGTGCATAACATATCCACAAAGAATATGTGCATGGATTCTTGCATTGGGACGTTGCTGAGCCTCTGAGCTATAATCTTCTTAAATTCTTCTCTTTTCAAATTTGTCATCTTCTTCACCCACCCTGATTTGTTCATGCCTTCCTCAAATTCACATTCACCCACTTCCTCTTTTCCCGTAATCAGCTCAAGAAGAACTAAACCAAAATTATATACGTCGCTCTTCTCATCTAGTTTCAGAGTGTATAGGGACTCTACTAATTCAATAATCAACATTAATTTTAATGTTAGATGTAGAAACAAATTTAAAATAGGTCAAAAAATCAAGAATAGTTCAAATTTATGTTAGTGTTGTTCTGACTCGATGAAGCCACACACTTTATTGAAATGATTTTGTTGAATATCTTCCACACCAGTATACAAAGTAAAATTGTTAGTCGACCTTCTACTAAAATTGGCTATGGACTACAATATATTAGTTCAAAAGTGAGAAAATAATAAATTTATCAGGAGCTATGTAGCCAAAGGATCCTAGGACTAAGGTCATGCATTCTGAGGTACCAGAGCGATGCAAGAACTTGGCGAGACATTACCCGTTAATTGATTTCCATGGATGAGAAGAATCCGTAAAGCATATAATTAACCTATGGAAGAAGGAAGAGAACCACTCAAACAATTATTGGAAATATCAAGCCGCAATAGCATGGAGAACACATTATTAATTTCCTCTGATATGCTCCCACCAAGATAATTGTTCTGCAATTTTATTACTGTCACCATGGGAGAGTATAGCATGTCTGCAAGGATTGAACCATTCACATTAGAGGAAATTTCAGCCTAATAATGGCCTCCTAAGGAAAAATAACAAAATAGGAGTTATAAATTTTAGAGGGAAAACAAAAAAACTACTTTTTTTAATTGTATTTTGGCAATATCTTCTTATAATCTTACTCAAATTTCAAGTGTAGACACTCGTTAAATGCAGAATTAAATTCCACATCCAACCAGTACCATCATGCATACTTTTTAGAAGATCCACATTGATAAAAATGGAAGATACATTAAAAAAACGTGTTCAACACATTTTTTAATATATCTTCATTTTTTATCAATGTGGGTCTTCTCAAAAGTATGCAGAATGGGTACCCATTGGTTGTGGAATTTAATTCCACTTCCAACAAGTGTCTATACTTAAAATTTGAGTAAACCTATTAGGACATAAGCCAAAAATACAATTAAAAAATGTAGTTTTTCTTCCTCTCCCTCCAAAATATTTGCATGTACTTCTTTTTAAATTTAAAGGATTTTGATTGGTTTACATATTATGGCATGTAATTTACATGAAAATTTCATAGGAAATTTTAGGATGAAATTAGTTTTTTAGTATTAATCCCTTGAGTTTATTATTCCCTTGGGTTTGATATTATTCCCTTGGTTTATAGTACCTTGAGGTTTTAGAATTAATCCTTTGGGTTTATTAATCTAAGGGTTTATATTCCTAGGGTATAATATTATTCATAAGGTTTATAATATTAATACTAGGGTTTAATATAAATCCCTTGGGTTTATAATCATGTGCAACCATGGTGTACTGTGACATTGCGACCAAGTTTGATTTAATATGAAAATCAACCATGATCAACCATTGTAAACCATGGTCAAATGTCGCATTGTCACAAATATTGTCTCAATATCAAGCCAACCATGTAAAACATGGTCAAGCATGTTTATTTTAGGGTTTATGGTAGTTATGTTAGGTTTTATATACCTAGTGTTTATAATATTAATCCCATGGGTTTTTAGTATTACTCCCTTGGGTTTATTACCATTGGTGAGGTCCAACGTCGCAGTGTGAGAAAGATTGCCTGGGCATTAAAATCAATCATGGTCAACCATGGTCCAATGTTGCATTGTCACAAGGATCATATCAATATGAAAATCGACCATGGTCAACCATGTTCCAACGTTGCATTCTGACAAAGATTGTCTCAATATGGAAATCAACCATGGTCAACCATGGTGAATAATCATGGTCACATTGTGACAAAGATTGTCTCTTGGTCCAACATCTCATTGTGACAACTATGGCCATCCATGGTCAACCATGTTCCAATGTTTCATTTTGACAAAGATTGTTTCAATATGAAAATCAACCATGGCCAATAAAAATGGTCACATTGTGACAAATATTGTCTCAATATGAAAATCAACAATGGTCAACCATTGTCCAGTGTCACATTTTGAGAAAGGTTACCTCAATATGAAAATTAATCATGGTCAACCATAGTCTAACGTTGCACTGTGACAAAGATTTTGCCAATATGAAAGTCAATTGTGGTCAACCATGGTCAACCATGGACCAACGTCACATTGTCACAAATATTTTGTCAATATAAAATCAATCATGGTCAAACATGTTTATTTTAGGGTTTATAATATTTACCCCTTGGGTTTAATATTGTTCCCTTGGGTTTTTAGTATTAATCCCTTTCCTTTTTAGTATTAGTCCCTTCGATTTATTATTCCCTTGGGTTATAATATTTACCCCTTGGGTTTAATATTGTTCCCTTGGGTTTTTAGTATTAATCCCTTTCCTTTTTAGTATTAGTCCCTTCGATTTATTATTCCCTTGGGTTATAATATCTTGGGGTTTTAAAATTAATCCATTGATTTTATGAAAAAAATGATTTATTAATTAATTAATATATCATTGACAATATTATTAACAATATTTTTACTAATGTGGTTGTGCATGTGATTGATATAAGCCTTCATTTTATATCAATCACATATACTATGTGGTTGCGCTAGTGAATAATTCTGCTACATGAGGACCATATGCAAAGAACTACATTGGCCCAACGAATTAGGAATCGGGTTGAAGAATAAATTATTTTCTATTATCAAATTCTATAACTTTCCACCCTTACAGAGATTCTGAGGGATTGGACGGGATAGTTTATTGTCAGAAATATCCATTTTTACTATCTTTCCACTCATGCCCAATTGCTAAGGCACCAGACTTGTGGAATCATTCTACCAAAGGTTCAAATCCTCCAAATTAAGAAAGTGACCAATGAAAGATGGAATCATAACATATAGTTTGTTCATGTACAAATATAACTCTTTTAACTCTCTTAGCGCTACAAGTTCCATGGATATTTCTCTAGGGAGAGAGAGTTATTGGATAGATCCATGCATGTTAAGCTCGTAAGGTTTCCCAGTTTAGGAGGAATACAACCATTGATGCTATTTTCATATAAATACATTGTAGCCAATTTTTTTAAGCCACTAAACTCAGAAGGAAATTCACAACCAAGACCACAAACATACATATCGATCTATAATCGATACAAATCACAAACAAACCATAACAATCACCAATGATGTTGTATCAAGAATTTGACACTTATATACTATGACTTGTAACATCCCCCATTCACACAACTAAGGTGATTCGATTGCCAATGACATCATGACCATACTCGTAAATGATACATCTACATAACATGACATAATAACATGCAATAAAAACCATAAAACATAAACCATGGGCATGCATAAAAGAAGTTTCAAATCCTTATCTCTTAAAATTTGTTAACTAGTCATGGGGCTTAGGTGTACTACCCAACCATATATCGCACTTCTCTAGCTTTTTCAACAGTTGGTCAACCCTAAATTGGGGCCATGTATCCATTATGGCAATGACTACTCAAGTCAATTACATGTATGGTGACAAATATGAAAATGACCAAGGGGCTAAACCCTAAAAGTCTGAGACCAATAGACTCACATGCCTTATCAAACCCACACCCAAGTAGTGCACCCCCTTCTTTTCTTGCACAATCCTTGGGGTTGTGTGACTACCTCAATGTGTCTAACTAAATCTACCATGGATGTCTTAGAGCCTTGTGGCATCTAGGAGTATGTTATCCTCGAGGGTCTCAATGTATCCTCTAGGGCCATACAGTGACACTTGTCCCTCTAAGGCTTCAACCTTACTTGAGGCAACTAAAGGAAAAAATCCCTCTTACCTTGGCCTCCCTAGATTCCTTTAGGTATAGTAGGCAAGGATCCTCTATTCCTCCTTAGAACTAGGCTCACCATCATCCCTTCGAAGCCTATAATGGAAAGGAAGTTAAATCTTCCTTATTTCATTCCTTTTGCCTTATATAATTTAGGATTATAATAGTTTAATATTATTCCTAAAGATAATTTTTAAGAATATTATAACCATAATAATGATTTGGATTAGGAACCATGTATGGGTTCTGCCACCTGAACTTCCTCTTTTTGTGGAGTCTTAACCCCCTATACTACTTTTGTCTTTTGGCCTACAACTGTGATGTCATTTATTACTTCATGCGTACTTTACACGTTACATTTTTCTTGATCGTTGGCCTTATAACACACATTATCTCTAGCTTGACCATATAAGCACCATGTCCTTAAAACACATTAGTGGACTAGCTCATTAGCCTAACACATTCATACCCACAGACACATGTAGACGTCAACAAAACTTATACAAGTACATACATGGGTGATATTAGGAGTGTCACAATATCTATGTCACATGCTAACTCACTCTCTCAATTACTCTTCCTCTTTTCATCTCTCTCCCTTCCCCACTATACCCCCCTCTACCCATGTTTCTCTCTTTCTCTCTCTCTCTCTCTCTCTCTCTCTCTCTCTCTCTCTCTCTCTCTCTCTTAGAGATTATAAACATAAGAGAATGCATGTGCTTTCAGGAATATGCATGTGCTTTTAAAAGTGCATGCATGCTTTTGAAAATGTACATTCTTGAAATCATGCATGCATTTTTTATAAAGTTCATATATTCTTAGAAGTGCACATGCACTTTTTAAAATGTTCATGTGTTCCTAAAAAATCCATGTTGGAAAACATTTTTTATGGTTTTAGGAGCTTAAAGGCTATAGGATTAGGAGTGCATGTGTGTTTTTGAGAATGCATGACCATTTTTGTGTGACTGCATTTGTGATTGCCCCATTTCCAATTTTGATACCATCATTATCTTGTGAGCACCCATATCTGGCACATGGTTAGATAAATAGTTCATTTCATGAGGACACTAGAATAATAAACCACGATGGAAGAGGAAGTGTTGGTCTAACGACTTGTTTGAGAGTGCACCATCTTAGAAGAGGGAAACTAAGTATAATGAGGATCATATTAGAAGATATTTTACTTCTAAGGTAGACTAAACCCTATTTTTGTACATCTACATCCCTCTATTATAGAGTGCTCCATGTGGTGCTTGTTTACTTGTATGGACTTATGTCCTTATTTTATGTTATGCTCACTTATTGTGTATATGAGGGAAGAGAGAGTTATTTTATTTATCATTCATCATTCTACTCTTCTCTTTGTACTTTTTATAATGTGAGGATTCATGATGAAACCCCAAGTGAACATAAGGATAAAGAGAGACATTTTGGATATTCATGGGGAGATAACTCTTTTTTGATGCTAAGGTTTGAATTGTACATATAAATCCCCTATAATAGCATGACGTGGGAGATGTTCATGGTTATTATGGCTATTTTTATAGAGATGGAGTTTCTACCCTAGTAGAGGACACAAAAAGTGGAGCTAACTGAATACATGATTGTGAAGCCTTGTTCTTGCAAGACATGAGCTTAGGTCATAAATCATTGAGAGACTAATTTTATAATTTTGTAGCTCAGTGTGAATCTTTTCTTGAAATAATATTGTATTATTATATCCTTGATGTCCCACTGAGTCTAGATACCTTAGTGGTTGAGTTGATGCTAGTGTTAAAGATTTAGAGTTTGAGGATTCAAACCCTTCGATGTACATGAGATTTGGAGGATACCATTAGAGTTTTTTTACCATGTACTTGTGTGATGCAACATTGTTGGGGTCTGTAAATCCTATGAAAGACAACATTGTTGTTACAGAGATCTTATGTGATATGAACCAAATTTTTGAGCAAATGAGGACATTCTGTTATTAATGCTTATTAATTGTGGATCTTTGGTGGTGGCTAAGGTTTTTATGGTTTCCATAACTATGGTTCTCAATAGCTTATAGATTGTATCATCTTGTGATAAGTTGCTTGTATTTAATGTAATTCATTTCTTTTATATATCATGAAGTTTCTATTTGTACAAAAATGTGTAATATCACGTTAAATCTATAACTTGCATTTTATCTCTAATTAGATATTTTTTTAATAATTATTATTCATGTTAATTTGACATAGCATAACCATGAGTTTTTCGAGTGATTTAACATATATTTAGAAAATAAGAAAATGTATTTACAATTGTAATTAAATAAAAGTCTCTTTAATCTAATATATGGTTGAGAAAGTATGGAAACTTATTGTTATTAAACATATAGTATCTTTTATCTTAGACTATAATATGTTTGGTTCAAATGAAGTGAAATACTGTGCAGCTTTTGGTACCATAAATAATATACAAAAATCCTGAAAGAAAATATTAAATGTAAAGTATAACTTCTAAATTTGCATCAAAAATGTCGAAATTCATAAATAAATTGAGCATCTTCATCAATTATCTATGTCACTCAAGTATGATAAGGTGCACAACTTGTTTCCTGAACTCATACTTGAGTTTGAGAAGTTAATTATTTTCAAATTCAATTGATTAGTTATGGGTGTTTGGATTTGATGGTATTTGGATTGAATTTCATGATGATATTGTAAACCATCTTTATGCATTATTGTTGAGCTTTACCATCTAAAATGGATGATTTTTATAAAAACACTTTGAACCTTTTTTTAACGAGACCTTATTACGTAAATGCTCTCCTCTCCATTTCATGAGAGGATTAATAACAACACAATTTTTTTTGGACTGACAAATAAAATTGCGCTTACACCGTTCATCATTATCATTTTTCTTGATAAACCACCCCAAATTCAAACCCAAAATCCATAGAGAACACCCCAAATTCAAACCCAAAACCATCTTGACAAAACACCAACAAAGCATCCACTTTATGTGGCCTTCTCCGAACCTTCCCAACCTAGCAAAACAAATCATAATTTTGTTTTAGTAGAATGGATGTTTTCTATGATTCGGGTTAATAGAAGGGAATTTTTTCAATTAGTAAGTTTGAGTTTTGTACTTCAAATAATTTTGTAGGCACTGAATTTACTTTTACTTTAAAAATACATCCTTAATCTTATGAAAATTCTCATCATCTAATTCAGGAAAAAAAAA
>APFE030499777.1:0-10183 GCA_000404065.3 Pinus taeda | reverse complement strand
GTGCTCAAGATGTAATTAATACATATTAATTTTAAAATAAAAAAATTATATATATGGTTAGTTTTAATTGAAACTATTATATATTTATCTAAATTTATTTGTGGTTGAAATCTTCCTCTTTAAAATTCAATTCAGAGATACTTCCCGCAGAAAGCTGAGGGATTTTTTGGATTCAAATTTAAACATTAAAAACTTCCTCTTTCAACATCTGAAATCAAAAGTAAGATATACTGAACTAAATTTCAGTTTATGCAAAAGAAATACATAGATAAAGATGTAATCTTCCTGTACTCAGAACTAAAATTCATAGTGAAGGAAAAAAAATATTTACTTAACACTCGGATATCTACTGCACTGAAATTTCAGTGCTAGAACTCCAAAGTTTAATATTGCAAGAAATTTGGCACTCGACCTCGCAACAACTTGCTTTTACCCATGATATTTGTATAGTTATTTCTATGATAAGTTAGCTTCATTAGAAATATTAATATATTATTCGGAGGGTGGTCTTATTAATAAGAATCTTTATGTTAAATAAAATATATATCGTCTGAAACAATGCAACTTGTAGTGAGCTCTTAGTCATAATAATTCAAAACATCACATGAAATTTTAAGATACTTTGTTAGTCAATTATAAACTATAGATTGGCATTCTCACTGACTACTGAACATTGATGTTATTACAATGTGATATGCTACACCGTTGAAGTGTGTTCGCCAAAGAAATTTATAGTCAATTAATCTCCCATAGTAGGTAATAAAATGGTTCAAAATACATTTTTTCCCTAGGTAACTCTTTGATAGTGTTACTAGTAAAACGTTTCAAAACACCTCCTTTTTTGTAAGATGAATGGGGTAAAATTTATCAGAAATTATTTTTATTAGAGATTGTTGGGAGTAAAGTAAATTACATATATTTTGTTTATGATTGTTGGATGCTGGAATATGTTATTATAAGAACTTGGGTTTATATGTTTATATTCTTTTTATAAAGTTGTGTTTTATTTTTTATTTTTTTAAATTATTATGTCGACTAGGTTGTAAAGATAATTTTGGATATTGAATATTTTGTAATTCAACACAGGGCTCTATCTTTATAATTAAATAAAATTAAAAACTCATTTTCATTATCCAATTCCATCTGATGAGTAAAATCTGCTTAGCAATTAAAAGCTATTGATCCCCGGGTAATCTGTTTCATTAAATATACATAAATCTTTGTTCTACCGAATAGAGATGTTTCGACGTAAATAGAAAACAGAACAAGCTACTCTGTAATGTCAAAACACTATCAGGTAAACCTTGTTTCTTTCATTTCAAATTGGCTTTGATTGGAAAGCATTTAATTGTATGAATTTATAAATTGTTTCATCATAGTCGGTTCCCTAAGATTCTGTATAAATAATCCTTTCACGGGTGTGACTGAATGAGAAATATGTATGTATTTATACCAACTTTTCTACTTTTCCATGTGAGTTATTACTCGCCTTTATCTTGTTTTGACCACTCAGCTCTTAACTTTACCATGAAAATTTTGTACAAAGAATAGCCAACGATGAATCAAGTTAATTGAATTAAATGCTTAGCCTACGCGCCACTTCTTAACTTTACCATGAAAATTCTGTACAAAGAATAGCCAACGATGAGTCAAGTTAATTGAATTAAATGAGTAGCCTACCCGCCGCTCATTAACAGGGAAATCACTAAACTACTGCCGACGAATAATCGGCAAACGTCGATTTCACGTTAAAAATTTCTATCCCTTTCAATATTCACAAGTAGATAACTCTATCCAAACTACTCTGGTGATTTTAGGTTTTGGAATATTTGGGATAGTTTTTATTTTATTTTTATGATAATTATAAATTATAAAATGTTTGTTGCTTGTAGATTAATTGGTAATAGTTATGAAAATGAAATCTTAAAATTAGTTTGAGTTAAAATTTTGTACTATTTCTAAATTAAACACCATAAAAATGTAGTACTATCAAACATAAAAAAAAGCTATAAAATATTTTATATTATTAAATTTTCTAGTATGATGTCTTTTTTGACAATAGTTTGCTTAGTGAAATACGAGTGTAAAGTTAAAAGAAGAGAACTTTTTTAACTGTAAGATAGACTCTCAGAGAGGAAAGATAAACAGAGTGCAAGACCGACAAGTTTCCATGGAGATATTTCATGATGATCATAGAGCTTACGGAGGAACAGAAAAATAAAATGTAATTGCGTTTAGTTTTAACAAAAGTCAGAGAAATAAAATGTAACTGCGTTTAGTTTTAACAAAAGTTTGTAGGTTTTTTTTGTTGAAAAAATTCCCTCTGTTGAGTAAAATCTGCCTGGCAATTAAAAGCTATTGATCCCCGGGTAATCTGTTCCATTAAATATACATAAATCTTTGTTCTGTCAAAAAGAGATGTTTCGACGTAAATAGAATACAGAACAAGCTGCTCTGTAATGTCAAAATTTGAATACTTTTAATTTCAAAATCCCCCATTATTCATCCTCCAATTCCGATGAAATTGGAGGACGAACAGGAACTTTGGATCTGCGAATAGACTACCTACTTCCCTCCAATATCTGCAATTTTTTTCTCCGACAAATACTCAGATTCCACGTTGGACGGAGCATGTCACCGACGTTGGCATGTCGCGGCACATGTCCGCATCATGCGATGTCTCACCAGCATGAAGGCCACGTGTTGAAGGCCACGTGTTGCTTGCTATTTGTTGTGGCAGACCCTGGCAGGGACTACTGCCACCGCAGTGGCTCCCTTGTTTACATAGTTAATTGTGTTATAGAGTGCAATTTTAATTAATTGTGTAATCCATTTATTTTCTAAGAGTGCATATTTTTCTAAAGAAATGGATTTCCGAGATGAAAACTCTTATTAAATGAAAATAATAAAATGACTAGTACATAAAATTGCATTTGCAAGAAAAAGATTCTTTAGTATTTTATTAGAGGTTACATATTAAACTTAAAAAATGTTCTGAAAGCATCTCTTATTTTATATAATAACTTGAGATATTATTTATTAAAAGAAAAAAACATCTAATCTAATTTAAAAATTTGCACACCTTTTTAATATAATTTATATATTAAAAAAAAAAATTGCAACTCTAGTTTTTAAATGATTATAATATTCAAAATTTAAATTTACTATGTTATATTTCTTATTAATATATATCTTTATTTACAATATTTGCTAAAATTACATATTAAAGTAATAAACCACTCCATATTATATATTCAAATAAGTTGAATGATAAGTTGAATGATTAAACTACGGTGTAAGGAGATGTAATAATATCATTATTTATGCTTTTATTAGTAAGTTAAAAATACACCATATTTTAAAATTTTCTCTAATATATGCATTAGAAATATTTATAAAATCTCAAAAAAAAAAAAAAAAATTCTAAAACTTTCCCATAGTTAACCCAACTTTACACAAAATTCACCTAGATGCGGGTGAACTCCGAGACCATTAATGGTGACCCGACGGACCGACGGCGTTCGGCCTTGCCAAACGATAGATAGCGCACCATTCCAAGCTCACCTGAAACGAGCGCAGGCCAATTTGCATGCAGCATTAAATGGCCACTCAGGCCGAGGTCCAGACGCAATGGAACATAACATGGAGCCTTTCGACCCCTCTGTCTATCCTCCTTCCCTCAGCATCTCTCTTCCTTAGGTTGGAAATCCCTGCAGCAGAACTGTTACCGGGAGCCGCTACTGGCTTCTATGTTGTATTGATTTCGGAAATGGGCATCATTACTCCCATTCCAGGCATTGCCCTCTGAATCCTGCTTAGGCGCCCTCAGTTCACAACCTGTTCTCCTTCCCGGCCTTCTGTCCAGCTGAATTTCACTCTAACCACATTGATATGGTCTGTCACCGTATGAGGAGCCGCAGAGGAGGCACCCACAGTGGCAGCGTTCGCCCACAAGCAGCGCAGAGCTCTGTTCCTGCCTCTCCCCCTCATTCCCATGAGAATTCGCCTCCTCCCAGTTCACCTCATAGACACTATCCTCAAATGCGTAGGGGTTAGGAGCAATTGTAGGCTTCAATGGCTGCGCACAGTGATTTCCGGCTCCACACTGCAATTTCTCCTTTGCATCCTAGTTCAGTCCCTCACTTGACTCAATTCAAGTTCCAGAGTAGCCTGAACAGGCCCATCATAACTACCAATGTAACCATTGTTTTCTTTGAAGAAAGTGAGCAGCACAGTGCTCAGATGAGAAATTTTGAAGGGCAACTTCAGGAGGAGCGAAGTCAGGGAGTTGGTCTTGGTTCTGAGAAGAGCCCGAAGGTTGAATGCAGGGGATTTAAGCGTGGCCGACTGCATGATGAAGGAGATCACGTTGGCGACATTCAACAAATAGGTGGCAGCTCAACTGGAGCTTCCATTACGATGGCTTTCGCTGGAAGTTCGAGCGACACCCAGCATGCGAGGGAGCCTCTAGGTGGCATAACAAAAGGCGATGCCGCAGAGGACGATGAAGACTGGGGACGGTATGCTTGTCTCATTGTTGAGGAGACACCTGACCAGGATGATAACAAGTAAAGCCAAGTGGCATCCGTTGCCACCCACGAGCCAACTCAGAGTTATAATGCTAACAGGTCTGGTCCAGTTACTTGTTGTTTTTGTTGTTTGTCTAAACGATAAGCAGGTTTGTCATATTTACAGTTGCAACAGGGGACGCTGTGTCAAAACTTCTTCTGGTTTTTTGCCTTAAAGATTGGGTTCATGTCATATGTATGGTTATCCTTTGGCGTCAGTTTCAGGACATATGTATGGTTTTTGCTATGTCAAACTGGTTTCCCCAAATCCGGGGCAATTTAGATACTCATGATGAACTTCAGTGACAACGGTTGAGACTGAGCCTCCTTGTAATTATATTTTTGTTTTCTTTTTAATAGAATTAGAATTAGCCTTCTACAGTAGAAGGGAAAAAAAAACAACTTTACACAAAATTACAAGTTCAAAGTTTTGGGAGTCGCCATATACTTGTTGGTTACCATTATTTTTATGTTAGGTTCATGTTTCTATAATCCAAATATAAAACTGTGTTTCATATCCACGTGGATAATATTAAATCCAAACCTATTAAAATTTACGAGGCATTTGGTGGAGGTACTGAGTGGCGCTGCTTTCTACGGAGTTATGTCTACCATCCAAATGGAATTCGAAGATTTTACTTTTATTTCAGCAAAATTGTGGGTGAAGTTCCCCTCCCTTCCCAAAGCCAATACAAATAACAAATAAAAAAATGGTTATGTTTGAAACCTATAAAAGTAACTTGAAATTGGAATGGGAACAGTTAATTTCAGTTGTGTCCAACAAATTTCTTCACTATTTTAAAATTTACAATTTGCTTAAGAAATAAGGATGACTATTTAAAACAAGTAAAAGTCAAACTAAATAAATCTGATAATGCTTACAATATACTCTTCTTTAAATAAATATAATAAAGGTTTATAAAATCATTTTAATACTAAAAAACCTATAAAAATTAATTTCATATAAAAAGATATCAAAATTTTATATCTATTATTTTATAAATATAAGATATAAATTATAAAAAAATTAAAATATTTATTTAAATTTTAAATAAAATAGTTAAATTAAAGAGAAAAAATAATAGGGAAGCTAATTCTAGATGCTCAAAAATAGATTTTTATAAACATACAACAACAAAAAAATATAAAACAAAAAACCAAAAAAATTTCATCAACCCAAAATAAAAAATTAATTCTATCCAATGTTTAACAATGTTTGACATTGACTCGCTGGCAAATAAAGTTCGATCAAATTCGCAGCTCATAACGTATGTGACAAATAACATCGGATGGGATGGGCCATCTCGTTGGCAAACTGGCTTCCAATTTTTTTTAGGTGATGGTCAAAAATTTTATGTTATTTTATGTTTATATCTTTGAACGAACATTCTTGCAGGTTTCTAAGATGAACACAGATCTTGCTTTCCTCAAGAGGTGTAGGGATTCGTCAGTTGTTCCTCTCTTTGCCCAGATTAAACATCGCCTTAACAAGTCCGATACTCATCAAATCTTTCTTAATGCCATTAAACATCGCCTTAACAAGTTTGGAACTCATCGAATCTTTCTTAATGCCAGTGTCGCCTTGATTCGTTCTGAGATTTCTAGGGTTAGAAGTAAGCTTGATTTTCCTTCTAGAAATCTTCTCTCATTACATCTGGAGCTATCTAGTATGTTATCCCCAGAGCTTTGGGTTAGAATTGAGGCCTGCTCTGAGTTAAAATCTAGGCAGATGGAGGAGATCTGGACAGAGAAGCAACGTGCTAAATTTTCCAAACTTTCGAACAGATCCTCTTCTAGCAGATATTCTTCAATCCGATCTGGCTTCTATGGCTTCTCCTCTAACAACAGAATCAATAGTGATCAAGTTGCAGCCCTTAGCTCCTGGGTCCATGGCAATTCTAGTGTTGATCAAACTACGACAGCTTCCAGATCCAGTGAGGAAGACGGATTGGGATTTATAGGTTGCCCTTCTAGCGATGGAGTTGGTTTCGGGGCTGAATACCTGACCCATCCCAAGTGCCCTGTTTCTATTTCCCTCCCCTTCGCAGATTTCTCGACACCCCCTGTCTCATACTCTTGCCCAATCTCCACATCAAGGGTTGTTCCCCTTCAATGGTCGCAGGCCTGTCCATCTTCCACTTGCGATCATATCACTGCTCCAGTCGGCCGTCGCTTCCCCTCTCTGGCACGCTTCCCCCATCTCCCACCGGTCTCCATTGACCCCCCCGTCTAGCCTTCACTTACCTTCTCCGTCCTGAACCCCTCATTTCCCCTAACTGATGCCCTTGACCTAGTTGCTTCCTGCAAAAGCCCAACCAAGGTCCCTCCCTCCCACTTGTGTGTTCCTTGCTCAGTTCCCTCTCCGGCATGCTTCCCCCATCTCCCACTGGTCTCTGTTGACCCCTCCATCTGGCCTTCACTTCTCCTCTCCGTCCTAAATCCCTCATTTCCCCTCACCCATTCCCTTTACCTGGTTGCTTCCCGCGAAATCCCAATCGAGGTCTCTTCCTCCACCTGCCTGTTCCTCGCTCGGTTCCCTCAGGTGATGGTTCGGTCCCCGTGTCCCCGTCATCCCCTTCCATTCTGAGTCAACCATTCCCCTCCATCCTGAATCTATCATTCCTCCCATCCCAGTATGTGCTCACTGATTATGTCAATTCCAATAATAATAATAATAATAATTTTTTGACTTAGTTATTGGAGAATCCACAGTAAAAGCCATTTTCCGTCAACGTTTTAAATCTCAACCGGATCCATCATCAGGACTTCTTAAATGATGATATTATAAGAGCTTAATTGAGGGATTTAAATAGTTATGAGGAGAGTAGATTTAAGGATCAACTGAATGTCGGCTTGTTTTAATAAATTTAATTGTATGGATTTTTGATTAACTAATTAATTAATTAATTTTTATTTTTTTATTTTTTTTTTTAATACTAATGAATTAATTATTAATTTAAGTTATTTTATAAAATCCTAATTCTTAATGCCACTAGATCTTAATAATATCTTAATATTATTAATACTTAAGGAAGTAAAGAGCAGCCCTGACATCAATAATAGACCAGAGATCCTTGTTGATGTTGCTGGCTAGTTTTAGGTGTGCTGAGAGTGCTAAGCGTCCAAGATTATCTAGAGAAGCCCTAACCCTCTTAATTTCTGCCCGAATTAGAGAAAAACTTAGTTGAAAAAACGCCTTGCTATTATATTTGTTCTGTAATCTATGATTACTTTGTGCAAATGGGGGAATGAGATTATTGTCACGACAGTTCTTAAGAAAATGAAGGTCTGCAGCTCTTATTGCTATCTTCACTCTAAATTTTTCGAGTAAAATGATTTCACTCCAAGTATCCCCTCCATATAGAGACAGGATTCTGCATTTAAGACATCTGTGGTTTATATCTTTTGACTTAGTTACCGGAGAATCCACAGTAAAAACCATTTTCTGTCAACGTTTCAAATCCCAACTGGGATCCATCATCAGGACTTCTTGAATGATGATATTAGAAGAGCTTAATTGAGGGATTTAAGTAGTTATGAGGAGAGTAGATTTAAGGATCTACTGAATGTCGGCTTGTTTTAATAATATTAATTGTAGATTTTTGATTAATTTAATTTTTAATTATTTTCTTTTTTTATTAAATACTGATTGAATTAATTTATTAATTTAAATTATTAATAAAATCCTTAATCTTAATGCCACTAAAGCTTAATAATAACCTTAATAATTAATATTAATACTTAAGGAAGTAAAGAGTAGCCCTGGCATCAATAATTGACCAAAGATCCTAGTTGATGTTGATGGCTAGTTTTAGGTGTGCTGAGAGTGCTAAGCATCCAAGATTATCTAGAGAAGCCCTAACCCTCTTAATTTTTGCCCGAATTAGAGAAAAGCTTAGTTGAAAAAATGCCTTGCTATTATATTTGTTATGTAATCTATGATTAATTTGTGCAAATGGGGGAATGAGATTATTGTCACAACAATTCTTAAAAAAATGAAGTTCTGCAGCTCTTCTTGCTATCTTCACTCTAAATTTTTTGAGTAAAATGATTTCACTCCAAGTATCCCCTCCGTATAGGGGCAAGATTCTGGATTTAAGACATCTATGGTTTATATCTTTTGACTTAGTTACCGGAGAATCCATAGTAAAAACCATTTTCCGTCAACGTTTCAAATCCCAACCGGGATCCATCATCAGGGCTTCTTGATTGATGATGTTAGAAGAGCTTAATTGAGGGATCTAAATAGTTATGAAGAGAGTAGATTTAAGGATTCGCTGAATGTCGACTTGTTTTAATAATATTAATTGTATATTTTTATTATTTAATTTTTAATTATTATTTTATTAAATTCCGATGAATTAATTTTATTAATTTAAATTATTAATAAAATCCTTAATCTTAATGCCACTAAACCTTAATAATAATCTTAATAATTAATATTAATACTCAAGGAAGTAAAGAGCAGCCCTGGCATCAATAATAGACCAGAGATCCTTGTTGATGTTGCTGGCTAGTTTTAGGTGTGCTGAGAGTGCTAAGCATCCAAGATTATCTAGAGAAACCCTAACCCTCTTAATTTCTGCTCGAATTAGAGAAAAGCTTAGTTGAAAAAACGCCTTGCTATTATATTTGTTATGTAATCTATGATTAATTTGTGCAAATGGGGGAATGAGATTATTGTCACGACAGTTCTTAAGAAAATGAAAGTCTGCAGCTCTTCTTGCAGAACAACAACTTATGCAACAACAACAACTTATGTAACAATAACAACAACTTATGTTGTAGTAATAATAATAATAGCTATTATTTTGAATCCAATACTTTAGTTAATAATAATGAAATTACTAGATCATAGGATAAGAATAATAAAGATGGAACTCTTAAATTTATTAATAATAATAAAGATGATAAAATTTTTATTAAATTTATTGGTACTAATGACAATAATAATAATTCTAATAATTATAACAGTGGTATTACTAACCATCATAATAATAAAGTAGTCAATTTATCTAGTTTTTCTTTTCTTCCTCTGGTTTTTAGTCTTTTGGAAAGGGGCTTGAATTTTGCCCTTGCTCCTAAAAAGATTCTGGTGGTTGATATTATGTGTGACGCCGAATTTGGGATAAAGGAATTACCGGATAATATTAAAGATATTATCCGACAAGGCTGCGCTGTTATTCTTAGAAAAATGAAGCTCCCTAAGAATAACATCAGCAAAGGTGAGTTCGAAGCCCTCAAATCCCTGAATAGGAACCCTGATATTGTTGTTCTGAAAGATGACAAAGTGGGGGCTATTGTTATCCTTGACAAGGATGATTATCGCAAGAAGATGCTGGATCATCTGGTCAACAATGGTAGCTATAGAAATCTTGACAAGAATCCCTTGAAAAATATTTCTAATACTGTCGCTCTTGCTATAAAATCCAGCAGCACGGTTGGCTCCTTTAGCCATAAGTTGAAAGAAATTAGCCCTATCACTCCCAGGATTTATGTGTAGAAATTTTGAATAATATGACACTTATTCACAGAGATTATCCTGATTATACACTATTTGCGGAATCATGCATAATACATAACCTCCTCTACGTTGATCATCAATTTAGCAGTAT
>APFE030499772.1:0-10805 GCA_000404065.3 Pinus taeda | reverse complement strand
GACCCCCCCTGCAGCGAATATTTTACGGGCGGCGTTGCCGCCCCCATTTTGAACTGGGGTCCAATGTGGTGGTACTTTTGAATATAGAAGATAATCAAGCTCCACACCCAACACAATTATAACATATAGAGTGTAACACCCTCTTCCCACATTTACCCAAGTTAACCGATCCATTGGGTAAACATGTGACAAGATTCTACTATGATCTGATTCAACTCCCCATGTATAATTAAGGAAGTGTAACCAACAAAACATAACTAATATGACCTTCTACACATACTACAGAACATTCAAGAGCCAAGCAACTCTTCCAGGTGACCAACCCCTAAGGTAACTTGATATTTTACTAACCTAAAGCCTCAGTTTCTCCCATGGCATGGGCATGCATGTGACTAGGACCCTCCAATCGCTCCCACAACAAGGGCATGCTAATGTCTGGGGACTTTTTCAGCTAATTCTGAGTCTGTGACCCTAGATTTTGTGCCACTTTTTATTGGCTAGGGCTCATGTTGCTACCTAGGACTTCGTGAAACTTCCATAAATGAAAAATAGCATCAAAACAATGACACCAATGCAAATACTTGATGAATGAATTGATTGGACCCCTACTAACCATGACAAGCATTTCATCAAACATGTCACAAATATGCATTCTACAAGTCATAACATCATATCTAAGCATAGGGGTCTCATACTTATCTGAGAATCACTAAGAAATATTAATGCCTTATCACATTTGCTGCATTATCATCTATCAGGTCATATATTCATTGTTCATTCATTTACAAATAAAAACATGATGAGAGACATACATCATCACTATCATAAAACATACGTATAAGCAACATACAACCAACAAAAATAATCAAGGACATAGCATCCATAAATTCCACATATAAGCCAATACATCTACACATAAAATACCAAGGAGAAAGAGCTCTTATTAATGAGTGAAAAATCCAACCAGGGATGGGACTTCCACAACCCACCCGACCATAGATTAGCTGAACCAAATATTTCTTTCAGCCAATCACCCCCATGCTATATTCCAAGCATGAATGTGGGACTCATAACCAAAAATCACCCAGGGCTTCCTAAGGCTAGACTACCTAACCATCATCAATAGAACCAGGCTTGACCGTAATCCACATCGGATTAATAGGCCCTAAACAAGAATGGATGACATCAGATTTCTCCACCTACACCGTGAGGAATTTTGCTGCCTCCTAGTCTCTAGGATTTACCTCCATCCCCACCAGATCACTAGGCCCTAATCAAGACTCTACCCTCCAAGATTTATTGTATATCCTTCCATTCACCATTCAAGGATTCTTAGGCCTTGAGGGCACCCACCTCTAAGCTTTACCATAAATCTTGTCATTCACCAGTTGAGGTTTGTTAGGCCCACCGAGGTAACACAAAATTCGTCTTTACTACAACCCAAAGTCTGATTCAGTGGTTACTAGGCCATGTGTTATTTATTTAAGAGACCACCTCACTTAGTTTTGAATCCTTCTAACAATCTAGCTGAACCAGAACATGAGAACCCCATCACACCATGGCAATCCAAAATGGAAAGGCAATGCTGAATAGCATTGTCACACCTAGAAAAACGCATGCCAATAGCAACAAGAGAACCAAGAACACAGATGCATAACCATGCATGCAAAAAATAGCAAGGAAATCACACATGCAAATTGATACCTATAAATAATCCCGTTGTAGTTGCTTGATCCTACTCTTCCTTACTTCATCCTTGCTTTCCTTTGCCTTCTTTTATTTTCTTGATCCATTGCTAAAGTTCTCCAAGAATCATCTAAGTGTCCAAGAGTGAGAGAGAGAGAATAGAGAGAGAGCTCCAAAACTGAACTGACAAAAGGTACCAGTTGATCCTCATAAGCCTTTTTATTAATGAGGCCTCTATTTTCTTCATTTTTCCATTATTTTCATTCACTTTCCTTCTCACATGCAACATGTGACCTTTCACCTTCATTTTCTCCTAATTTCCATTATTTTCATAAATAAAATGCCAATTAATGCCTCATTCCTTTCCAAAGCCTTTGTCATTGCCTTTGCCAATTTCCTTAGCCATAATAGACCAAATGAACACCCACACTAGGATGTTTTTGCCCAAAATTCAGCTTGGAATAAGTGTCCCATAACTGTGGTTATTAATTTTCCTTTATTAACTTTTATTTACATGGGATTTTCACCAAGGCTGTTATAGAACCCTCCCCCTTGGGGTAACATCGTCCTCATTGTTCAATGACACCTAGAACCAACAAGACAGCTGAAAGCAAAACATACTGCTCATGGAGCTTTATAACTTACCTCGTTGTTGTATTTACAATGAACAACCTACTGAGAAACAACCAACATGACAACATAAAAACTTGACAACCATAATGACATGATACCCATACCGCGTATTGGAGCTTTATAACACATCTCATAGCAGTATTTACACCCATATACATATGTACACATACCAAATCATCACACCAAGACATATACCAAAAAAATATATCAAGGACATCTTCTCAACCATCGAAGAATAATTGTTTAACTACCTCTATCAAATTTCCATATATTTCCAAAACCTACAATATAATTAAATTTAAGAAAATAAGTTTCAAAGATTTTGAGATTTAGCAAAATAGATTTCTTAATTAAAAAACGTTGTTAACATCAGGCAGCGAAGGCCCTTTGGTTGTCCTGTACCTAGTCTCAACTTTCTGTGCGCCTCATTAAATAATTTAAAATCACCCTACAATGATTGATTTCGTTACTGTAGCAGTCCGTGTGGCCTTGTGTGATCACCGTTTTGGTGTCTGGACTATAAATCCTGACAGCAATGTCCTTGTCATAACTGGTATATTGTCTATGTTTTTTAATTGAAAATTCTAATTTAAATATTTTGGGTACGATTAATTTCAAACTTGATAATTATGGTTCAAGTTGGGCTGTAAGTTGATTTATATATTTAAAATAATTAAAAAATTAAACCCAATATAAAAAATCTCTCAAATATTTTTATAAAAAATTAATATACATTCTTAAATTCTAATATATTTTCCAAACCTAAGTTTAAGAAAATAAGTTTTAAAAATTTTGTGTGAAAAAATATAATCTAATTAAATTTAAGAAAATAGATTTCTTAATTAAAAATTAAGGAAAAATGTTGTTAATATCAGACAGCGAAGGCCACTTTGGTTGCCCTGAGCTAGTTTTAGCTTTCTGTGCACCCCATTAAAAATTTTAATATATTTTTCCCTTATACCATTTCTTATGATGGATGGGATATGATACATTGACATATATGAAGCTTTTCACTCTATAGAAGATATTCATGGCCTTTTGTATGGTCAAGAAGATTTTTAAACCTCAAATGATGATAATCTTCTATTCAAAGTTAACAAAGATATTTTGGATATTAGAAAGTCATTTGTATAATGTTTACCCATGGTATAAGTTCTATATCTTCTATAACAGCTACACTAAATACTTAGCATAGAAGGATTTGCAGTTATGACATCATTTGGATTGTTGGTTGCCATTTCTATTATGACATAAGATCACAAGCATGGGGCTCACCATTTTGAGCTAGAGAATGAGAACATCATTTGGATTGTTGGCCGCCATTTCTATTATGACCTATGATCACAAGCATGGGGCTTACCATTTTGAGCTGGAGAATGAGAATGAAAGAAGTTCAAGAATGGCCAGTCTTTTAAGTTTTGGGATTTAGTTTGGATTCTAAAATGGATACGAGAGAAGTGACAAGTTATTTCAATGAAAAGGCTTAAGTTCATCTATCATTCCTTGAGATGTTTGCATTTGTATAGGTTTTTCGAGTATAAGTATTATATTTTATGCTTAGTTCAAGGAGTTTTTTTCCAATATGTCTAATAATAATATGTATTTTTGGCATTTTTCACACTCAACACTTCTATCTGAAGTGGTAAGTAATAGGTATAGAGCTCAATAAAGCATTTATTTTTGAAATTAAGTATTTCCTCGATGTTGTTGATAAGTCAAAGCACACATATATTCTTCTAAGCACATTTTATGCTTGTACATGTTTTTGTTTTAGCAAGCTACATGGTTTCAACTATAACTCGATAGAATGTGGTGCAATATCAAGACAGATTTTATATATCTACTTATATTTATAGCTTATACTAAATTTTTGTAGCATATAATCATAATGCGCTTCATTTTTTAATAATTCAAAAGTGTCTTCATTTCAAACTATTTAGTTCTGCATCTCTCCATTATTATTTATAAAAAAATGGTTTATGTTAACTCTTACCTTCAAATATAAGTTAATTTTACTAGAAAGTGGCAACATCTACTTGTGTAGGTAACTTGTGTCTTTATTATGTTTTTGGTTTCCAAATGTGTCATGACATGTGTTCTGCAAGAAGTGAAAAAATTGTATCATCTATAGGAAAATGATTTCCACCCTTTACGTATTGCTGATAGAGTTCAATGACTGCTAGGTAGGCTCTCTAAGCTTAGTGACAAATTTTCTTCATCTTCTCCGGTCCCATAACTGTAATTGGAGCGACACATTCCTTCTTTAGAATGGCTAACTACTTTGAGAGTGTTACAATAGGTGATGGGATTTAATTCCTACTTTTGTTTCATGCTTTCTATTATTCTGTGGTGTGACTACGTGTGATTTGTAATTGTGACCTACTTTAGAGCTACACAACTTACAAAATATGATGGGGAATTTAATTATTACTTTTGTTGAGTTCATTCATGTCTACTATTTTATGCCATATGGTGTGACAATCTTGGATTTGGTATATTTCTTACACTTTGGCGTTAAAGTGTACACATTATTTTGTGTCTTCTAAAAGTAGAATTGTTAAGGTTTTCTAAAGCTAACCCTTGCATGTTTTTAGGTATCACAAGTGTATCAAACAATGGAAATCATGGTCTTGTCAAGGATGATACCATTTTCTTATTTTTCTACTATAAAGAGTCTTAGTGTGGATGATATGAAGTATAATTTTGTATGGTTAAAGATTAACCATTTAAAAGGAGTTGTACAGTTTGGAAGTCAAGTGAAATAATACAATTGTCTGATTTTCAATATTTTGTATAAAAATATAGCTTCTGCTAATTCTGAGGATTTAGCTTTTATGCATGGAGTCTTGTTTAGAGCGAGCAAAGTATAAGCTTATCAATGAATTTATTTATGCAAGACCTTGAATGAAAACACTCCATATATAAGAATCTTACTGAATTGTCTGAACAGTCCATATATCAGAATCTTATTGAAGAACAATCCATATATGAAGGCTATGAATTGCAGTAGGAGTGGCCCAATACCTTAAGTGTTGTTATTAACTTACAAGACAAAGGTACCTCTTTAAATCATAAAGAAGGTATGGTTATTATCCTCTCTTAGGGAAATAGTTACATGACTTAAAGTTCAGATCTCCTGAATCTTAGATCATGAGACACTATAATCTGATACTTGAAGGACCTTATGAAGACATGACGTGAATCTACGCTTGTATTAAGCATGCCTAGTGATATGAAACCATCAGAAATGAATCATCTATTTTTTGCACAAATTAGACTTAGAACAAATAGTGTGGCCTATAACACTTCTGCTGACATATGTAATAACCAATATTGACTATAAATATACTCCTAAGATGCTTGCTATTAGTGTCAATGCTACAATAGATATTCTATGCCTCATCAAGGTCTACACAACTACTAAGGGACTCTATTGTCACTAGTAATTATTAAGGCTTGCAGGCGGAACATATCACTGTGCTAACCCCAGTATCTAGTTGTGGACCTCTATGAGTACAATGCTACAGTTGTTATACAGTAAGTTACTTTGTTGTTACTAATACCTATTAAGGCCTGTGCATGGAGCATATTACCTGGTTGGAGCTACTATATAACACTCTTATTTCATCCGTGACAATAATTGTAGATGTTATATCTCTGTAGCCTTTGATTTCTATAATATTTAACATAACCAAGGTAGGATGGTCCAAATTTGAGTGCAGTTATTTGAGAAATTGACAAGCATTGTCTCAAACTGAGTCTACATAAATTTAGTATGCTTGATCTTGAAAATCTAGTCCTGTAATTGTTGTAGCACTGTAGAATGACTTGATTAACCGTTGTGTGTTCATTTTAGCCAAGAGTATGTAAGTGAAATATGTAAGAGTAATAGTACCTCTAAGCCTTGAGTAGACATGTGTTTACTTCTACTTGGACATTATTTCTTAAGGTGATCAACACACCACAAGCCAGATTTACTATGAGCCATTTCTTTTTATTGCCTCATTGAGTAAAATATGTTGATAATGTCTTCAATGCATCAATATAATCTATCACTTAATGGTGTAAGTAGATCCACTAGTGTTCAGTAGATATTGCCAGTGATGTTATCATAGAGTAAGGTAATACTATTTGTGTTTGTAGGCTCTAGGTAAGAATTTTGGATATAGAAGCAATCAAGTAGCACAAATCAACAGAATTTGTGGACACTCATTACAACAGGGGTGCACAGATCAAAAGGATGGCTGGAGATTGAGAATATATATCTGCTAATTGGTGTTTGTACGTCCTTCCATTGCATCATATTCATAAACCTTTAATGCCTTACTTACACCTCTATAAGATGGTACTGTAATTGTCATTATGCCAAATTGTAGCATTAGAGAGGTTTGAATTATAGCCTATTGCTAGAAACAAGTATGAAAATGCAATATCTGTATGATGGATCCAGACACTGAAAAGGTGGTCGTGTCAACTGCAATTCAGTGGAATCTAATGATATGTGGCTAATCTACTCATCTTTATCCTATAATAAAGTAAGGAGAAATATTCAATAGGCATTTGCTCTATGAGCGTTATGGTAGGATTGAGTTTGCAATGACACTGTCAAGTATTTCCCCATGGAATTTTCATATGAGGCACAATGGGTAAACCATCATTACTATAGGCACATGTGGTAGGAAGTCGACCCTTATTAGATTCATATCTCCTATTTTTGCAATGTCATCTATTGCATATTTATTTCCACTATGGGGGACTCTAGTTGTTGTGACTCTTTGGTATCATAAGAGGGAATGGATAGTAACTGTATTAATTTAAAAGAGTCTTTTAGCTCCTTATAGACAAGAGTTTGTAGCGGAAAAACCATGCATTTACTATGGGTATTAGACTTGAAGTGGTAAGTAATAGGTATAGAGCTCATTAAAGCATTTATTTTTGAAATTAAGTATTTCCTTGATGTTGTTGAGAAGTCAAATCACACATACATTATTCTAAGCACATTTTATGCTTGTACATGTTTTTTTTTAGCAAGCTACATTGTTTCAATTATAACTCGATAGAATGTGGTGCAACATCAGGAAATATTTTATATATCTACTTATATTTATAGCTTATGCTAAAGTTTTGTACCATATAATCATGATGTGCTTTATTTTTTAATAAGTCAAAAGCGTCTTCACTTCAAACTATTTTGGCTCTGCGTATCTCCATTATTATTTATAAAAAAATGGTTTATGTTAACTCTTACCTTCAAATATAAACTAATTTTACCGACTTTAAGGGCTCTTTGGGTTGATGAAAAGAAAGTGGCAACATATACTTATGTGGGTAACATGTGTCTTTATTATGTTTTAGGTTTCCAAAGGTGTCATGACATGTGTTCTGCAAGAAGTGAAATTTTTTTATCATCAATTGGAAAACAATTTCCACACTTTAGGTATTGCTGATAGAGTTCAATCACTGTTAGGCAGGCTCTCTAAGCTTAGTGACAAGTTTTCTTCATCTTCTCTAGTCCCATAAGTGTAATTGGAGCAACACATTCCTTCTTTAGAATGGCTAACTACTTTGAGAGTGTTACAACAGGTGATGGGATTTAATTCTACTTTCATTTCATGCTTTCTATTATTTTGTGGTGTGACTACGTGTGATTTGTAGTTGTGACCTACCTTAGAGTTACACAACTTACAAAATATGATGGGGAATTTAATTATTAGTTTTGTTCAGTTCATTCATGTCTACTATTTTATGCCATATGGTGTGGAAATCTTGGATTTGGTATATTTCTTACACTCTGGTGTTAAAGTGTACACATTTTCTTGTGACTTCTAAAAGTAGAACTGTTGAGGTTTTCTAAAGTTAACCCTTGCAGGTTTCTAGGTATCACAAGTGTATCAAACAACGAAAATCATGGTCTTGTCAAGGATGATACCATTTTCCTATTTTTATGCTATAAATAGTCTTATTATGGATGATATGAAGTATAATTTTGTATGGTTGAAGATTAACCATTTAAAAGGAGTTGTACAGTTTGGAAGTCAGGTGAAGTAATACAATTGTGTGATTTTCAATATTTTGTATAAAAATGCAACTTCTACTAATTTTGAGGATTTACCTTTTATGCATGGAGTCTTTTTTAGAGTGAGCATAATATAAGCTTGTCAGTGAATTTATTTATGCAAGACCTTGAATCAAAATAGTCCATATATCATAATCTTACTGAATTGTCAGAAGAGTCCATATATCATAATCTTATGGAATTGTCTGAACAATCCATATATCAAGGCTTTGAATTGCAGTAGGAGGGTGCTCGATACCTTAAGTATTGTTATTAACTTATAGGAAAAAAGGTACCTTCTTAAATCATAAAGAAGGTATGGTTATTATCCACTCTTAGGGAAATAGTTACATGACTTAAAGTTCAGATCTCCTGAAGCCTGGATCATAAGACAATATAATCTGATACTTGAAGGACCTTGTGAAGACATGACGTGAATCTACTTTTGTATCAAGCATGCCTAGCGATATGAAACCATAAAAAATGAATCATCTATTTTATGCACAAAGTAGACTTAGAACAAATAGTGTGGCTGATAACACTTCTGTTAACATATGTAATAACCAATACTAACTACAAATATACTCCTGAGATGCTTGCTATTAGCGTCAATGCTACAATAAATATTCTATGCCTCATCAAGGTCTACACAACTACTAAGGGACTCCGTTATCACTAGTAATTATTAAGGCCTACATGCGGAACAGATCATTGTGTTGACCCTAGTATCTAGTTGTGGACCTCTATGAGTATAGTGCTAATGTTGGTATATAGTAAGTTACTTTGTTGTTACTAATACCTATTAAGGCCTGTGCATGGAGCATGTTACCTGGTTGGAGCTACTATATAGCAGTCTTATTTCATCCGTGACAATAATTTTAGGTGTAATATCTCTATAGCCTTCGATTTCTATAATATTTAACATAACCAAGGTAGGATGGTGTAGATTCGAGTGCAGTTATTTGAGAAATTGACAGGGATTGTCTCAAACTGAGTATACATAAATTTTAGTATCCCTGATCTTGAAAATCTAGTGCTGTAATTGTTGTAGCCCTATAGAATGACTTGATTAACCATTGTGTGTTGATTTTAACCAAGAGTATGTAAGTGCAATATGTAAGAGTAATAGTACCTCTAAGCCCTGAGCAGACATGTGTTTACTTCTGCTTGGACATTATTTCTTAAGGTGATCAACACACCACAAGCAAGAAATATGAGCCATTTCTTTTTATTGCCTCATTGAGTAAGATATGTTGATAATGTCTTCAATGCATCAATATAATCTATCACTTAATGGTGTGAGTAGATCCAGTAGTGTTAAGTAGATATTGTCAGTGATGTTATCATAGAGTAAGGTAATACTATTTGTGTTTCTAGGCTCGAGATAAGCATTTTGGATACAAAACCAATCAAGTAGCACAAATCAACAAAATTTGTGGACACCCATTACAACAGGGGTGCTTAGATCAAAAGGATGGCTGGAGATAGAGAATATATATTTGCTAATTGGTTTTTGTATGTCCTTCCATTGCATCATATTCATAAACCTTTAATGCTTTACTTACACCTCTATAAGATGGTACTGTAATTGACATTATGCCAAAGTATAGCATTAGAGAGGTTTGAATTATAGCCTATTGCTAGAAACAAGTATGAAAATGCAATATTTGTATGATGGATCCAGACACTGGAAAGGTGGTTGTGTCAACTGCACTTCAGTGGAATCTAATGATATGTGGCTAATCTGCTCATCTTTATCCTATAATAAAGTAAGGAGAAATATTCAATAGGTGTTCACTCTATAAGCGTTATGGTACGACTGAGTTTTCAATGACATTGTCAAGTATTTCCCCATGGAATTTTCATATGAGGCACAATGGGTAAACCCTCATTGCTATATGCACATGTGGTAGGAAGTCGACCCTTATTAGATTCATATCTCTTGTTTTCGCAGTGTCATCTATTGCATACTTGTTTCCACTATGGGGGACTCTAGTTGTTGTGACTCTTTGGTAGCATAAGAGGGAATGGATAGTAATTGTATTAGTTAAAAGAGTCTTTTAGCTCCTTATAGGCAAGATTTTGTAGCAGAAAAACCATGCATTTACTATGGGTATTAGACCTATATCATCACTGGGAGACATGTAACAACAATAATTTACTGAGACAACATTAAATTCATCACGCAAGAGACTACAGGGATATGGTGACATGGCTACAATTTGCAAATCAATTTGTGGGGAGATCCTATAAATTTTCTCATCGTCAAAACAATAACTAAAAGGTATGATTTTAGATCCACAAAAGTATGCTTTTAGGTCCTTAGCTCTAGCTAGGTAGTAAAGGGTTATCGTGGTTGACGAAAAAAAGAAAAAAAAACCTTATATAATAAATAAATAATGATAAAGGGGTATGTTACAACCTAGATTTG
>APFE030499770.1:17466-67271 GCA_000404065.3 Pinus taeda | reverse complement strand
AGGTCGTCAAAGGGACAAGGTGGGTGAGTTTGGGGAGGGGGCCGGTAGGGTGTGCAGAGGGAGTGGGTGGCTAACCGATTGTAGGATGGGGGTGCCCCGAGCCCACCATGCTCACGGCGGAAATATTGATTAATTTGGCTGACAAAAAATCTTAAGTTAAAAAAAAATCTACCTCGTTAAACTAATTTAATATGAGAATTTTCAAGGAAAAAAATTTAACTGACCTCTCAGTTGCGAGAATTCTTCGTTGAATATGTTGTTGATACCAATGTAGTTGCTCCACAAATTCGCTCCAAGTCATTTAATGAACCTTAGAAAACCTTGATGTAATGTGAGTAATAGTAATAATGGAATATATAGGTGAAATTATGGAGATGTTTTACCATACGGTGAATGCAGGATTAATTAGTGTTAATAAATTTTAACATGATAATTTTTTTTATGGCGATAAAGGAAAATATGATAAAGCAAATATTATGGAATTTTTTTACTGTGAGGTGAATGTGGGATTAAATTGTTTCAGAATGTATTATAAAAATTAAAAAAAAACATTCAATTGTTTAGTAAATACTATATACTTTGACTATTAAAATAATTTAGGTAGAAGTTGTAGTTTACAATTTTAAGTTTAATTATTTATTTCATAAAAAAAATTAGTTTACATTTTTCATTAAATTGTAGAATAAAATAATGAAGAGGAATAAATCTCACAAACCTTTAGGAGGGAAATATTTTCGCCAAATTTGTTGGGAGGAAAATTTTTGGAGTGAAATATTTTCGTGAAATTTTTTGGGGGGGGGGATTTTTGGAGGGATAATTTCATTCTCTAAGATATAAAATATCTTTAGGAGACTCTCCATTTTTGTCATTCAACATCTTCTATTTGAAAGGGATGGATTGTCCTAAGAGTAAAGTTTCGATTTATATAGCATCAACATGTTCATCGCGTAACAACTCTATTCATATGGATGAATATAGCGAGAATTCTTCCACTATGAATAGAAAGTCAATTCTTCCACTTAGTCATGATCCTAAGTACTATGAGAGTAGCACTGATGAAATAGGGGGTGGATAATTTCAAATAAATAAAGAGTCACAGATTCCTCTTAGTCTGAATTCGAAGGACTATGAAAGCAGTAGTGATGATGAGCTTGATGACAAGTTTCAAAAGAATGGAGTCTCACGGTGTCCACTTAGTCTTAATTCTAAGGACTATGAAACTAGCAATGATGAAGAGCATGATGGTGAAGTTCAAAAGAATGGAGTGTCATGGTGTCCACGTAGTCCTAATTCTAAGGACTATGAGAGCAATAGTGTTGAAGGGCATGATGATGAATTTCAAGAGAATGGATTGTCACAATGTCCACTTAGTCCTAATTCTAAGGACTATGAGAGCAACAATGATGAAAAGCATGATAACAAATTTGAAAAGAATGGAGTGTCAAAGTGTCCACTTAGTCCTACTTCTAAGGATGATGAGAGCAACAATGATGAAGTGCATGATGATGAACTTCAAAAGCATGGAGTGTCATGGTTTCTAGTTAGTCCTAATTCTAATGACTATGAGAGCAGCTTTGATGAAGGGAGGGATGATGAATTTCAAAAGTATGGAGTGCCATGGTGTCTAGTTAGTCCAAATTCTAAGGACTATGACAATGGCAGTGATGAATAGCGGGATGATGAGTTTCAAGAGAATGGAGTGTCATGGTGTCCACTTAGTCCTAAGTCTAAGGACTATGACAACACCAATGATGAAGAGGGTGATGATGAATTTCAAAGGAGTGGAGTGTCACAATGTCCTCTTAGTGCTAATTCTAAGGACTATGAGAGTAGCAATGATGAAGGACAGGATGATGCACTTAGTCCTAATTCTAAGGAGTATAAAGGTAGCAGTGATGAAGGACAGGATGATGCACTTAGTCCTAATTCTATGGACTGTAAGAGCAGCACCGAAAATGCACATGAGGAAGAATATCCAACAAAAATCGAGTCAAATTTTCCATTATGTATGAATTCTAAGGACTATGACAGTAGCACTGAAGAAGGGGAAGATGAAGAATATCCACCAAGTCAGTATTTGAAAAGCGTAGTTGATCATAGTGTGGATAAAATTCCTCTTAATGATGATGAAAATCCTTATACAAATGATGATCCAATGATGGAGATGTTGCCAAGAAATATTGTATTGAGGAGTAGGAGCAGACATTTTCATATCAATGCAAGATGTTCTAGTTATACAAGGGGTAGAGTAGAAAATCTAATGAGAAGAAGTTCTATCAGTGCACTCATTTCAAGTGAATGCTGCCTAAAAGATTGCTTGAAACATACGGATTTCAAATTTTCATTAGAGAGCAGGATGATATTTTTGTCAATGAATAAAAGCATGCAAAATTCATATTTACTTGGGTGCATGCAATATACATTGTCAGGTTATGATTATCATAATAGGACTTTATTTATCTGTAGAAACACTTTCAAAATGTTTCTTTCGATTGGGAACTTTCATCCCTTGATAATTCAAGAAAATTTGGAAAAGGATCCCACATTTTATTCTGAAGTGCGTCATGAAAGACAGTTTGGGCCATTATCGAATACTGCAATTTCATGGATGAAAGATTTCTTTTCAAAGCATGGAGAGTGTATTCCAAATCGAGAGACAATACATATTCCAAAAAAATTTCAAGACGAGAAATCTACAACTTATACAAAGAATATGCAGAAGGTGCTAAGGGACATGGTAGGTTTATTACATATCAATATTTTGTGAAGGTATGGAAGAAAGAATTCAACAATGTCCATATTGCAAAGAAGACAACGATGTGGATTTGCAGTACATGTGCTTCTCTTAAATAAAAACCGGACAAATGTTTAGAGTCAGAAAGAGGTAGGCATTCATAACTTTAACTTTTAAAATTGTATATTCATGAAGTATGAAATCATATTTCTTAATAGCTTTCTTTTATGTTGTGTAGATTCAATTGTCAAAGAACCTTTGGAGCATCGTGAACAACAAACAAATGAAAGAAAACGTTTTATGAGCATCGAAATAATTGTTATGATAATCGGAATAAATATTTTTGTTTGATAATTGATGGTATGGACCAGAAGAAAATAGTTTTACCACATTTTGTTCTTACACCCAAAAATTTACAGGAGGAAAATTTTATTTAGTATCACTTGGTCAGTTGTATGGTCTTCAATGGGAAAATGTTTCCAAAGGTGTACTTCACAGATCCAAATATTCATAATGATGCAAATATGACCATTACCATAATTCATGATGTGCTTTCTCATCGGTAGGGTAATCTTCTTGAAGTTCTGTATCTACAATTGGACAACAATTGTTGTGAAAACGAAAATCAGGTTGTTTTTGGATATCTAAACATGCCTGTTGAATTGAGAAATTTTCAGAAGGTAAAGGTTGGTTTTATTCTTGTTGGGCACACTAATGACCATATTGATTAGCTTTTCGGTCGTTTTTCAGTCACATTGAGGAGGAAGGAAGTTGGGAGCTTGGCATCATTAATTGAATGTATTAAGAAATCAAACATGCGAAAGCCTACTTTTGATGTGTTGGAAGAAATTGTTGATATACTAAGGTTTATTATGGGATCATATGGTGAGGGGACATGAATTGAACAACTTAATGACAATAGCTTCCAACATCAATTTTGTATCAAAAAAATTGATGGGAAAACACTAATATGGGACAAGAAGTATTTAGCTACCACAAAATGGGCACCGTCACCAGGTTTGCAATTTTTGAAGTTCATTCTAGACCATCCAATATTTTCATCAAAAATATTGTTATTATAATCATTTTGTGAAGTTCATAATGCACGCAAACAAAATAGAGATATAAATTATTCTGGTTACCTAGAAGAAATTAAAAAATGTATTAGATATACATATGAGTACTTTGATATTGCTGATTCAGTTTGGTGGGAGTCATTTTTCAATAATCAAAGTGATATCATTTCAACAACAAAAATTGAAGATATACCTTTGAAAAATCCATTTATTTGGCCACAAAATGTGTTGAATGCACATGAGGAAATAGACATTGTTGAATAGCAACAATCTCAAGGTATTGTTAATTCTTCACAGGCAGAGGAAAGAGAGATGTATATTGGTTCCAGAAGGTCTTGTTCATAACGTGAATCCATGGAAGACCTTTACAGGGGTTCAGTATAGGATATTAAGGAGGGTTTCAGATCACAATGCTAGTATATGGAGATCCCAATGGCTATCCATTCTAGGTTGCTAAAGTTATAGAGGCTATTATAGAAAATGAGGATGTTACAAGTGTTGAGGTACATTGGTATACCACAAATACACACCCATTCAATGGTGTGTATAAGCGAGAGATGGTAGTTGACAAAAAAAATGGCGGAAAGAGAAAAGGAAAGGATACGAATATAAATCGTCACCGCATAGACATATTGAAATTGGAGGATGTTGACATACTTGCTTATGACTTCAATTTAACAAAGAGAGGAACTCTTCACTTCAAGATGATAGAGATTCTGAAAAGGTTGTTACCAGAAGGAACAGTGTTGAGATGGGAGTCTACTAAAATCAGTCATAGATCTAGAAGAATTTTGAAACCTGAAATGATAGGCATGCATGTGGACTCAGATGGGGCACTAGTTGATGAAAGAGAAGAATATGGAAGATCTTCGTCAGCATCCAGTCACTCATCTGAAGATGCGAATTCTGATGGTGTTCAAGAAAATATGAGTGATTTTACATAATTGTTTAAGAAAGTTTATCTAATCGATGTATGCAATGTATATTGAAATAAAAATTTTTATTTCCATATGGTGTCAAATGAGAAGTTGTGTCATTTTTATGTTGTTGGATCATTTTACTAGCATTTTTTTAAAATTTTGAAGATTGGCCCTAAAAAAAATCATTGTTCAAATATAATCACTTTTTCGTTTTCAAGTTGTATTTTGCATGAAAATTTTGTTTTCACTACCATTTTTAAAACATGTTCAAAATTGTCCCTAAAAAAAAACCATCGTTCCAATATACACACTTTTCGTTTTCAACACTGTTTTTGATGTTTTCTTAGAATTTTTTGGCCAGATTTCCCATTTTGAGTTTATAGTTCCCGTTTCAAAGTTTACATTGTTGAAGGTGTACGATTGACCTTCATGCAGCCCTAACCCATGGTCCAAGTACTTTCGCAAAGCTATGACAATATATTCTATAGGTTCCCAAGTTATCTCAATTGTTTTCCTTATCTTACTAATCAATCATAGTTAGTGCCATGTAAACTAATATCCTTACTTGCGTTCAATTAACCAATACAATCACATGTATTCACACATCAAATAAACATTGTAAATTAAACCCAAAATGCAATATAATCACATGCATTAACATGAATCAAATACACAGTAATTGTAGAATACTTTACTTTACTGATATCTTTCAATTTAATATAGACTCTATCAACCCTACGGACATAGCTGCAGGGGTCCACGCACTCAAATATGGACCTCCACTATAGGCATTTCTGCCCTCAGCTGCAGAAACTCTACCTAGGCTAAGACTAGAGAAAACTTAGATTTCTCTACTCTACTTCGCTACTTTATTCCTTACTTCACTTGACTACTTAGAGAAAGCTTACTTAGCTCCTTTTCATACAATACCATGGTCCACGGACCATGGGTGGACCTTTACAACTAACTTGACACTTTATAAATAAGGTTGAGTAAACCTTTACGATCATTGCACCTTCACACTCTACAACTACAAAATGCAGAGACTTTACAACTTTATTACAAAATTATCCCAAAACATGGGCTTTTAGCCACAAAACTACTCTTAGGGTGAACTATTCCCAACAGGTTCCCAACGCAAACATGGTGACTAGCCCTCGAGTCACTCTTCAGGCACATAAATCTTGGTTCGAAGACCTGCCAACTCGACCTATATGACCACCACTTCAGCGGTTCACTTCGTGGCCACCTACTTCACATCTTCAACCAACTACTCTATCGTTGGTCCTAAACTGTCAGCCTAAAGCTTCTGCTAAGTTTCTTGTAGATTAGGAAGATTTCCTTCAATGGAGGCTATGACCAAATAAGCTTCATACAACGAGGGCTTCAAGTCGACCTTCAACACTGCCTCTTTTTTCTATGCTACATCTATTAGTTCCTTCAATGTTTTGGCCTCCTAAAGTTTTGCTACTCTCTGTGTGAGAGAGACAATGCGCTTTGTACCTTTTACTTTGCCGTAGCACTACTGTAATTCTCATGCCTCTATCTCCAACAACTGTACATTAGGATCCTCCTTTAGAATCGTCAAGACCTTGAACGACTGTTCAAACAACAATGTGTACTCTGCTACTACACTACCTACTGCCGCTATCACCTCTGTGACAGTGGTTTCACGTTTCTCCTTTACTTTTAGCAAAGTTGAAGGCTAGGCCTTCAACTCTAAATCCCCAATCTATACGTTCAACTCTAGCTTAACCTTACCCAATTCTATGTGAGTATCACACACTCCTATAGAAAGCTTATGAATGTGCACCCCAATCAGTTCTCGCTCAGGAATGGCCAACTTTGGGACCATTCGGGATGCTTCCTCCATGACTTGAACTATGCACTTGATTCGATTAGTTACCTCAATCATGGTGGCAATGGAACAATCTCGTTGTAGGGTCAGCTGCACATTATTGATCTACTGCTCACTGATCACCTCCACAATGCATTGTTCATAGGCCCTCAGCTTCGCGATCACCCCATGCTGCAATAGGTCAAGCACCTCACCAGGTAAGCACTACCAAGTTCAACCCCACTCCCTTCAGGGTGTTGACAGTACGCTTGTCAACCTCATTTTCTATGGTCAATGCTCCATCCGACAACACTATCGCTTGGGAGTCCTATGCATGCAGCATCTTAGCAGCTTCTCAATTACTGATAGGGAGGTTGGTTGACATAGTCCCAGTCTGTGATGTGTGGATCTGTAGCTCTTGCAGACCCATATTGATGGCCCCCAATAATTTCTATTGATCCTGCTCTAACTACTATAATACCTCTATGGTGACATCCCACACTGTGTCTCCAATGTCATTCAAATCTCCCTCTGTTAGGATGATTGGGTCCAATGACATCTTATGGGCCTTGGATTATTCTACAGCACCATTTTTCTTGTTCTCTTATATGTTTGATTTGGTACGATGTTTTCTGCAAGTCAACTCCATGCTACTCTATTTGCTCATTCATTTCTTTCTCTATTTCGGGTGAAGGTGACCTCGTACATTTGCCATAGCTATGCTCTGTTCCTCCGATCTACCTTTCCGCCTACTTGGTGGCATCACACTTCTCCTCGGTGTTGTTAGTAGCCTCCTCCTTCCTCTTCAAAGCCAGCTCTGCCATCTTGAGCTTCCCCTCCTCCTTTTTTCACTGTGCAATAGACTTTCTCGACCCCATAGCTGAGTCTGATGTAGTGAAGCGCTCTGTCGACCAGCGATCAAGAACTGCATCAATTGTGTCATCTGTTGACAAGTAAGGCAAGCCATAGCACTTCTACTTAGGGGTTTTTTGTTCCTTGATTGCCACCTGTTCAAAGTGTGACTTGAACTCCATGTAATCCTGCAATTTAGAAAACATAGTAGGCAAAAATCGTGGTTTGCGCTTGATAGTTATGTGTATATTTATTTCCATCAAGATCCAAAAGATTTTTCTATCCTTGATACACTAAGCATCCTTGGTTTCCCATAGCGAAGCATACTTCGCTACTTCTAGAAAGTGTGGTGTGATCAAGGGGAATTAACTTTCTTTCGGTAGCTCCCAGGCTACCAACACAATTGACAGCAAGAGCCACGCATAGTGGATGGTCTTTTTGAGCTCTTGTGCCTCGCGGCAGTTCATAAGGAACTTACCGTAGAGATAGTACAACCAATTAAACTGGACTCCTTCGGCATGTTGGGCTGCGAAAGCAATGATGGGTGCCAACACTTCATCTCCATGACACTTTTGCATAACGTTTCCTGCCAGGGTTTGTGTGGACACCTTGACCGCAACGTCATAGATACTTGAGATGGCATAGCCTCGTGGCTTCTCTACGAGCTTGAATTTCTCCTTCATGACCTCTACAAGGGCCTACTTGCCACCTTTTCTTCCAAACACCATGGATGGATTCTCCCCTACATAGGGCAGTCACGTGATCATCTAGATCAACCTTTCGATTATGGGTATTAGCTCCTCCAACCACAAACACCCATCGTTCACCAAGCATAGCAACTGCTTGATGACCAATACTATAAAGGGTGTGTGATTGTAGTGAGACATGCATAGCAAGTTGAGCATACCTGCTTTGTCTACCCGCGTAAGCCACTTCCACGGTTCCAATGTTGTCATCCCAGTGGTTTTGCGAACAACACGGTGAATTAGCTATTATCTCACCAAGTGTAGGAACTTATTAGTACTAGCTAGTCCCAACATTCCAGTTTAAATAGAGGAACCAACCCCAAGCACGAACCTTCAAACACAATCTTGTCCAACATCAGAGGTATGTGTAAGGTGACATTGCTTTCATCGATGTCCCTTGACACTTTGGTCTTACCTTTGCATGGAGGGACATATTCTAGAAACTCAGTGAGAGGGTTAGAACCCTCGACTTCAACTTCCTCCACTTCCACCCCGAATTCCTCATCATCCATTAGGATGTCCTCAATTTCTTCCTCCTCTGGCTCCAAGTTCATGGTTTTTCCCTTGTCCTGTGTGGGGGGCTTCTCCTTCTATAGGTTTCTTCTAAGCGATGTGTGCACGAGTATCGCAGCCTACTTTCCCTTATTATCCTTCGCACACTCTTTGGTTGGGGTAGGTTTCAGTATAGGCACCCGTGGTGACTTGGGGACTTCATATAGTACCTTTGTAACCTATCGAGCATCTCCTTTTGCCCCCATAATAACCTCCAGCACAAACCCCTTGGTTGTCATTGTTTTGGCATCCATAGCTTCAGATGTTGGGATGAAATCATAGATGAAACTATGGTTGGACTCTAGAAATCGATCAAATGTTAGGCAGTCAAGCAGTTCTTTGAAGAATGCGTGGATCATGTGCATCTGAGAGCTCACCAACTCAATGTTAAAAATTTGAAGTGTTTTTTGTTGGGCCTCCACCTATAATTTAAATTCCATTTTAAATTCAAATCTGACCATTGCCCCAACATTCGGTTCATTAATGCTACATTGGCGGTAGATTTCTAAGGATCTTACCCATAAATGTTTTCTTAAATGCCAGCCATCTGCTCCATTTCGCAACATTCTCATCATCAAATCATGAACAGTGACTTTAACAGTCACTTTCTAGCTAACCTGCATCACTTTTCCCTAGGTAGTGCAACTCTCTTTATGGTATCGTGAACCTTGTGACATTGCCTCATTGCCCACAATCCTCCAACCGCGCAGTTCCCCAACTCAGGCAGTGTAATTTATAGTATCATGCCTCCTTTCAACTGCCTAAAGTGCTAAGACTATACTACCTTCATATAGTCATATGACTGGATGACTGGTGTATGGCTTGAATCGGCTTTCATTCACCTTTCCTAGGACGGGATCTCCATTCAATTTAACCAACTGAGCTGCTCCACCATCGGTAATCTCCTTAATGACAAAGGGCCCTAGCCAGTGCATTATAAATTTCCCTTGAAATTTATCAAACTTGTTGTCATATAATAAAACCAGATCATTTACCTTAGATGTGTGTAGTCTAATGTGTGTATCATGCCATGCTTTTTGATGTCGCTTTTGGACCTATGTGTGAAATCCAACAAGAAATCTTTCTTCCTTAGGCTCAGCAAGTTGTGAGAGACTCTCTTCTAGGGCTTTTTGATCCATCATATCCATTAGTGTTGCTATACACAGACTAGGCACAGTGTATTCCATGGGCATCACTGATTCAACACCATATACAAGCCTAAAGGGTGTCTACCCAGTCAACTTTTTGCATGTCATTCGATAGGCCCATAGTATTACTTGTATGTACAAGTTCCAATCACTTCGCTGAGTGTTTCAAACCTTGGTCAACATGCTCTCTAGCACCTTACTGAATGCTTCCTCTATCCCATTAGCCTGTAGGTGATAAGGCATGCTTTTTTGGTGATACACCTGAAATTTCTTTGTCAGTGTATTGATCATCTCGCTTAGAAAGTGCATACCGTGATCACTCATCAAAAACTTTGGACATCCAAATCACGTCAGTACATATTCACAGAGAAACTTCGCAGCAGTTGTGCCTATGCAATCCTTCACAAGTTTTTCCTCTGCACATAAAGTCAAATACTCAGTCACAGTGATAATGCACTGCACTCCTGTCTTCTTTCCTTGGGGCTGAATGGGTCCCACAAAATATATGGCCCATTTCTCGAAAGGTTGTAATGTCATCTATGGGTTCAAGGGAAGCTCATCTCTTTGCGATGGCCTACCAATCCTTTGACACACATTACACACCCTGTACTAGGCCTTGGAATCCTCATGGAGGGTTGGCCACCACAACCGTGCACGTAGAATATTCTATATGGTCACTCTTCCTATATAATGGACTACTGTGGCAACGCCATGGCTGTCCATGAATATACTGCTTCATTCACACTTTGGTACATATCATTGCAATACTTCATCACACCACATTTTGTACAGATGTTTGGCAATGATAAAAAATACTGCCGCACTGACCATTAACTCCTTTTTCTACTGGATAGTGTAGCCTTCCAGGTCATTTCCTATCATTAGGAAATATATGATGTCCTCAAATTGACCATCTACAATGCGCACTGCAAATAGATATGCATCAACCAATCCCTCCTCAAATTAGTGAGCTCTTCCCCGATTTTGATGTGTAACATATGGTCTGGTCCTACGTTCAATAATCTACACTTCACAATAACTTCAAAATCATACTCCTCGAACAATAGTAATTGCGTACAGATTCTACCCCACCAACACAGGGTTATTGACTATATTTTTCAATGTAGAATGATTCGTATAGATTTTAAAATGTCCACCTAGAAAATAGTGTCTAGTCTTCTGGAGTTCATATACCATGGCTAATCCTTCATTCTTAATGCTGGAATAGTTCTTCTCAGCCTTGGATAACCTCCTACATGAAAATGCTATAAGATGGTCCAAGTCTCATCCGCCAGCTTGTGTTAGCACTGCTCCTAGTGCTATACATCACACATCTACATGTACATGAAACTCCTTCCAATCTGAGAAGACTAAAATCAATGCAGTGACCATTTTTATTTTTAGCACATCCAAGCTTTTTTGACAGTCCTCGCTCGAACAGAATGTGACATCCTTTTTCAATAGCTTCTCCATAGGTGCGGTGATCTGGGTATAGACCTTGATAATCTTTGAGTAGTACCTAGTATGTCCAAAGGTTGCATGCAATTGTTTCACACTCCTCAGTGCCTCCAATTTAAGTATCATTTTGATCTTCATGCAATCTACCATCAGTCCCCCTCTACAAACCACATGACTCGGCAGAGTCCCAATAGGAACAAAAAACAAACATTTCTTTAGATTGAGCATAATCTGGTACCTTCGGCAAGTATCTAGCATTAAGCGTAAACTCGCCACATGGTCTTTTACCAACCCAAACACATTCCAGTCATCAAAGTACACCTTCAGAAGCTTATGAATGGATTCTTTGAATGCAATAATGACTACATGCAATAAAATCATAGGCACATTCTTCAATTTGAAAGGCATTATAGTGTACTAAAAACATCCTCATTTAGTCATGAAGGTCGTATTTCTTTTATCTTCAAGCGCGATTTTGATCTCCTGGTACCCAATTAACCCACTAGTGAAGGAGTATGCTTCCTGGCCACCTACATTATCCAATACCTCATTAGTGAATAGAGTCAGGAAAGGATCATGCACGCAAGTGTCATTCAACTTCTTGAGATCTATGCATATCCTTATTTTATCCTTCTGCTTCTTTTCTTGTGCCACCATCAGGCTCACCCAAACAGATTCTTCTATGGCCTCAATGATGCCTACCATAAGCATCTTATCTAACTATAAGTGGACCTTATACTTATACTCTAGATTGATACCGTAAGATCTTTTCTTAACAGGCTTCAGATATGGTTTTAACATGATCTTCATAATGCCCATGTCTCCTATTATCCTGTTTAACTCCACAAACTTGGTAGGGAACAAATCCTGGTATCTACAGAGATATTCAACGACCTTATCTACCATCACATCATCCTATTAATATCCAATCCTCATGAATTTGGCCTCCACCTCCATACCAATATTTACCAATTTCATTTTTAGTGGTGTAGTTATATCAAAATTCTCAATATGGAGTCCCTCGACTTCACAGTGACCCTCAGTTTCAAGGATATCAATCTTTCAAGTGTCCTCATCTTCTTCTTTGACTATCATATTATAGCATTCCATCCCATGACACAGCTGAGTAGTCCAATCAAGTTGAATTAGATCCAAAGGATCTTGAAGTATCCTAAAGATTGTTTCTTTAACTTCTCGTAGCACTTCGTCAATACAACCAAACCTGTCTTCAAAGCTAAACGTCATTATGAACTCTTCATGTAGAATATCTCGTTCACTTATTCCATGGTGGAGCTCTATCTCTAAGTACCAGTTCATTGGGATGACATCGAAGGTGTGACAAAGCAAGTGCACCTATTCAAGTTGGGGCTTCGCTCCATAGGCCTTAGCCGATTTGGCCAAGCGCACACACAGATCATCCTTCCCGTTTTCTTGTCTATCAATCATACCTTTGGCTTCCTGAAGTATGTTCTCGTCATCATCTTACACTCGCGCCAGTTGTCAAAACTACCCTTGTACGTGCCCCACCATCTTGAGGGCATGGCACAATTCCCATTCCAAATCTTGGAAGTGCTGCTTCTCTAATACTTCACTCTCAAATGAATCCAAAAACATGTGCATGTCATTTAATCCATCATAAGTGGGAATATTTTATACCTTCCATGACACACAATGCAATGACTAGGTCAACATGTTACAACTCAGCATCGTTAATTCATGTAGCCAATTTTTCTAGTTCTCTAATTCTTCATCTGAGTCTGAGGTGCAAGAATTCTCGCAATCCCATGTAATTCAACCATCTGCTATCAGATTCACTCAATATTGGTCTCTCACTATTATTTTATATATGCAGTCCAAATTGTCATATGTTTTGTAATCGCGGATTGGTTCAGTATAGCGTGATCCTTCAATAGGATCTAGGGGTACTATTACATGAAGTGATTTCTTTTCAAATATCATCTTTCACTTATTTAGGTTGATTAACCCATTCATGTAAGTAGCCCAATCAATGCTAAGGAGTGCGGGGTAGGGGTTGCTGTCATCCACAATTTTTATCACTTCAAAGTCAGCCTATGGGCTGGCACCTTCAATATATATAGTTACTCCTTACAACCGTCCCATGGGAATGATTTTGTACTAATTTTATATCCTTAACTGAATTGGAGGCCACTACAACATGAGTCTCTCCATCCACATAAGTCTGCTTTCGCAACACATTCATGTCTGACCCTATATCAAGAATAACCTGATCCATTTGATATTCTCCTATCTACTTGATGAGTCTCATCTCACGCCTTGTCCTCTCCTTATGCTTACCAATATTTCATACGATGTACAGTTCACTCTAAGTGTTTATAGGGCATTTATTTATTAGTTCCTGTAACCCCTTCATATCCTTGCTATCTCACAACAGCTTCATGCGGGTCTCTAGAATGGTTGTAAACATAGAAGGGTCCATTTCTTGAACATGCTTATCCCGTCTCCCTAAGGTAGATACCTCAACAAATCTCTTTTTCTCTTCCATGAATGTTTCACATGTGCACTCCAAATCAAATTTAGCCTCCTTTTATAGAGCTTTGTGAACCCATGCGGTGTCTTTGGGTTATTTCCCCTTATCATTTCCTATTACAATTCCTCTTTAGAGCACTATATTCACATTTTGATCCTCTTCACGAGGCTTAACCCTCATCATCTATAGGTTCTGAGTCAGTTGTGGTGGTAGCACCCCTTTGTCGCATATCCTTGCTATCAGTGTAGCAGATTCCTCTGTATCATGATCAAACTGAGCACAATATTTGCACGATGTATGAATTGGGTTAGTGCATTCACGAACATAGTGTCGTCGTCCTCCACAATTGTAACAGATTAGATGTCCCCAACCTCTTCCAGGCCCTCCTCCACCTCAACCTTGCCCATGCCCCTGAAAGCTTGTTCGCGCCATCCCAATGCTCTAGTTAGCGGGTACATTTCTACCTGAACTCTATAGGAAAGTGTTTTGTCCATAATCAAATTCATAACTTCAGCGCTTGTGCTCATCATAGCCCTACCGACATTCAGAAGTTGTAGAATAGTTGTTGCGGTGTTTGTACAAACTTCTTAGGATATGACAATTATCACTCGTATGTTTCCCTGCTACCCCACATATAGCACACCACAATGTAGGCCCCTTGCCTGGTCTTGCTTGGGCTTTTGGCATCATGGCAATCATTCCTCCTCCTACAATATAGTTTGTAAAGGCTGGGCAGTGGTCTTTGTCATGCTCTGGACCCTTAAATTTCAAGTACCATATCTCTTCAGGTTCATCGAGTCGAATTGTTCTGTCCTACTTCAAGCTTTGCATTTCGAGGCAAAAATTTTGCAATTGTGCATGGATCTATTAAACCTCCAGATTTAGATCTTGCATCGGTGTTTCATGCAGTCTCATTACAATCTCAAAGGCCTCTGCCTGATTCGTAATCTTTTGTTGTGACAATGCAACCCTTAGGTGAGGCAGGAGCAAAGCCACGAACCACTCACTATGTTTTCCATCTATTAAGTTCATATTAGCTTGATGAATTTTACACTTCAATATCTAATCCAATTCTGAAGGTGTCTCACCTACTTTCATCCCAATTTCCTTGAACCCCACAATCAACTTCACGTCAGATTTAGGCCTCCTGAGCTCTTTATTCAACATGGTCTAGATATTTTCCAATCTAGAGTTTGGGTTATCAATAGAGTACTTGATGTATGAAGTTAGACTGTGATCCTGTAAAACACTAACCAATGTTTCCTTCTTCATGTTGTCATATATGACATCCTAAGCTTCCCATATAGCTTTTATGACGAACCAAAACTAGTCTAAGTCTTCATTTCCCAAGCCCTTAAACAAAGGTTGCTTCAATGAATTCACCATGTTGAGCTATAATGGAGGTGGTGGTGGTGTGGGAGAAGTCATAGGTGAAGGTGGTGAAGTTGGAGGGGGTGTAGGTGGAGGTGGCAGTCACAAGAATGCTTGTTTTATCAACTGAACTACACTTTGCAAAGAAGCCTATGCTACTCCTTATTCTTTACTCAAAGGAGGTGAAATTAGTGGGCTATATTCAATTTCTGTAAGTCTTTCCACTTCGCGTAGCTCCAAACATCAAGGTAGTTGAGTAACTCATTTTTTGCACAATAACATCTTAATCCAAATATTTAAAGACTTCAAGTACTTACCTCGCGGACCTGTGAAAAAGCGTCACTCCACCTCGCCATAACTAACTGAGGTATTGACCGTGAAGTCAGTCACAAATCCTCCTATGACACGATCGATCCAATGATCGACAATGTAGGTGATCTTATCCTCAGAAGCTTCCAGTCTCTGTACTAGCTCCAGTGTCCAGAAAATATGACCGTCAAGCCTCCAGCTTCCTTGGATATCTACTAGCTTCGTGATCCACTCATATGACTCAACTGGAAAGGAACAAAAATAGATGTCATGGATTTCTATATACATGTACCTATCTTGTAAGTGTTCCTTTATCAACCACGAGTTTCTGTTCTCGTGCACCGCAAATTCGTGGATTTTTCTATCTAGCCAATCCTCGATCTATTGCTTAGTTGGATTCGAGTGATATGACATCACAAATCTCTCATGAAAATTCTGGTCCCAACAATGGAACCATTTGTTGGCTTTGTGGGCCCTAACTGATGTTCAACTTTAGTTAGCCAAATAAATCCCTACACTGTTGGCCATTTCTGCATCATCCCATGGAGCATGAACCGAAGTCTCACCCAAAGCAGTATGGGGGGATGTTGGAACCAAGTTTCCACATTGTGAGATGGTCGTGATGTCAGTTTCTACCCTTTGCCCCTAATTTCACACACGTCACTAAGCCTTAGGGATCTATTACTCCACCCTTCATTACCTTCGCGAAGGTGTACGATTGACCTTCTTGCAACCCTAACTCATGGTCTAGGTACTTTCGTGCAGGTATGACAATGTATTGTATAGGTTCCCAAGTTATCTCAAGTGTTTTACTTATCTTAGTAATCAATCACAGTTAGCGCCATGTAAACTGATATCCTTACTTACGGTCAATTAACCGATATAATCACATATATTCACACATCAAATAAACATTGTAAATTAAACCCAAAATGTAATATAATTAGATGCATTAACAAGAACTAGGTACACAGTAATTACAAAATACTTCTCTTTATTGATATCTTTTAGTTTAATATAGAATCTATCCACAGTACGCACCTAGCTATAGGGGTCCATGCACTCAGCTGTAGAGCCTCTACCTATTCTAACACCCAAGAACACTTAGACTTCTCTACTTGACTTCACTACTTTCTTTCTTACTTTACTTAACTACTTAGAACTTACTTAGCTCCTTGTTATACAATCCCATGGTCCACAGACCATGGGTGGATCTTTATAGACAACTTGAGAATTTACAAAATTTGGGCAGACAACCCTTTGTGACTCTTGACACCTTCGCGCTTTGTGACCATAAAATGTGGAGACTTTACAACTTTATTACAAAATTATCCCACATGGGCTTTTAGCCCCAAAACGACTCTTGGGGCAACCCGTTCCCAACACATGGAAAAATATTTTATCACTCATCTCCACTACCTATATGTTCTATGTGTTATCAATTGCACTTGTCATGTGATTTGGGATAACTCATTATATTACTACTCCAAATACATTCCCTAATCCTTATGTCTAATCATAGTTCTATGGCACATGTCCACCATACGTACATCCTGTTACTATTTCATGTGATAGGTGTGAGATGGAAGGTCAAGATGTGGCTGGGGAATTTTTCTAACCATAGAAACTGTTTAGATTATTTCTTAGATTCCCATGGATTAAGGGAAATCAAATGACTACCTTCACAATCCCTACTTTTAGGTTTCATTGTTTCAATCTAAAACTCTACGACCAAGCATGAGGGTCAAAATTGAAACCCCCATTCTTACACAAAATTATAAACTCCTACTCCAATTGGATACTATTAATTCTTCTTAGCCTCCATCGATACTCAGTGGCATAATGGTAAGACAAAGGCTATGAATTACAATCTTCTTTTTTACAAACTATTTATTTAGTTAGTCCTCACACTTTTTGAATGATTAATTGTTGGTGCTTATATTTGTTATTAGGTATTTTTTGGAACCCTTTCATAGTTCTATGAGCTACTCAAATCTACAATGAACCACTAGTTTACACATTTCTAAGTTTCCATTCCTTGTGAAAAATTCATTCTTACTTGTGTTAGTTTAACATTTAGTTTCCTTCTGTTAAAGCCTTGGCCAATTTTTTTTTTTTTTTTGCCTAAGGTTTCTACTTCGCACAAGTTTCATGGTGGAATTGACATACTTAGTTTATAGTATGAGACAATCATGGATGTAGATGTCCTCAAATATGTAAGAAACTTTAACTTATATCATTGCTCTATGAACCCTCTATATTCTGAGATTAGGGTTTTAATTCATTATATGTTTTTGAAACCCTAATACATATTTTTCTTTGAGGATGTAACCCTCTAACTATTATTTGGAAAAATTCCTACATTTTCCTTTTTCTTTCCCTGCCTTATGATTTCATCTATGTTTCTTCCATTATTTACTCATGAAGTACAATTTTTAAAAACTTGTAGTTCCATTTTCCAATGAAATATGCCTAGGTATCATAACACTGAAGCAGGGTTTCATGGCTTCATCCTCTAGCCTAAGAATTTATGTTTTCATTATCCATAGTCACGAATTTTCCAAGGATTACTAAACTCTGGTAACTTTGTCATGTGGGCTTTGATGACATTTAAAGGAATACTTTTTATTTCCTAGGTAACCAATTTAACAAGTCTTTGAGTTTTATATTAGTATTATTCTAAGTTTTTGAATTCCTTTCAGTTTTTTATTTATGAATAAAGATTTTGTTGACCTGATGTAGGTACAACTCAAACCCTAGTCTAACTATTGGACAATAACAAAGTTTTCCACAACTAAGAGTCAAAGTATTTTATTTCATACAACTCTAGGCATGGGCCATATCTAATTTATTCTTTGTTTTACATGGTATTATGGTATCATAATGATAGAAACAATGAATCCCATCTTTGGCTCGATAAAGAAGTTCGTAGATTTTTGTTTTGAAAACTCTAATATGGGTGTTTCTACTAGTACATAAATTAAAAACTCATATCATTTTATCCTTTTATGTAACCATTGAGATCTCTCAGTATGTTTTCATTACCTTTACTAGGAACATATTCTATTTAAATATATTGAATTCACCTTGTATAATTTTGTGTGTTAGGAGTTATTTACATAAGAAGTAAATTTTAGTTTGCTGCAATTGTTTGGTCACTGAGTAAGACAATTATGGTTTGTAAAAAATTATGTCTATAATATAATATATACCATTTGAAGGTCACCTACTCATGTGCTAATATTCTACGCTCCTTTATGGAACAATATAATGTGCGCATTTTTCATTCATGTACTCCTTTTTTACCATTCTAATTTGTTATCATTTCTTAGGTTATAATTACTTTTTTTAAGGTTTTTGTCATGTTCTTTTACCATTATACTAATAGTCCCTGGGTATTTAGACTGGAAACTCTTATGGCTTTAAAAGGTCCAAAAACATGAAAAGTGAATAATGTAATGAAAAGTGAAATGGAGCAAAGAATCACCCATTACACTCTTATTGATTGCTGGTATTGAGAGGAGTTAACTGTAGAAAATATTCATTTTATTTCATTTTGAACTTTTATATGTGCTCAACAGTGCATTGATATTCAAACCAATTGTTTGGGGACTAATTTGTTACGATTTCTGTGTTAAAATCTATGGATTTAAAGCCATGAACTTCGAGGCTCCCATTCAAAATTTCCCAAGTGAGAGGAGAATAATTTTGGACTTATTTCCATTTTGATCATGAGGATTTTGATCCTATGGAATCCTCAGGTTGTACTTAATCTTATATTGTCTCAAAATTTCCCAAGTGAGAGAGGAATAGCTTCTGCCTTTTTACACAAATCTCTCTTATCCAGGGAATCCTTTATGGTACTTAGTTTAAACTTCATAGTTCATGTCATAGCAGGTATAATTTCAATAGCAATATTCTATATCTCTCCATTAAAAATCACAGAGGGATGAAAAATATCTAAATAACTTTTTATATTGGAAATCTTTAGTTCACAAGCTTAATCTTTGATCACATTTTTATTGATATATTAATTTTTTTTTTTGTCTTAATTGCTTTTTGGTTTTTTGTCAATTCCCTTTCCTTAACATCAAAATCATTAATCTAATTCACCCCTTATTTTGAACTTGTGACCTCTTAAAAAGAGACACATATTCCTAACCATTAGACCAACTCAAACTATAGCAGATATTACTCTTTTCTAACCACTTTTTTCCTTATTCATTTTTTAATTAATTATTATTTAATATTTTATATTTTATTTTTCTAATTATTACTTATTATTTAATAATTATTCATTTAGAAATTATATAATTCTTATTTTTATTTTAAAATTCAAAATATTTATTATTTTAAAATAATAATACCTTTAAAACAAAGAAACCACCTAAATTGAAAATTCTGAGGAATGAAACATATATTTATATGATTTATGCATGGGTGGGTTGGTAGCTTGATGTAGATTTTAGATTTGGACATCTAACTTTAATTGTTGATTTTGCTTCAATTTTTTTTACTGAGTTAGATAACAGAAGTTGTAATTCAAACATAAGTGTTTATTATATATGATTAAGAATATTTATTTTCTTATTAATGGTTATAGTTTAAAATAGTGAAATTATTGAGTGGAATTAGGTTCCTTCCTATAAACAAGTAGGTAGATTATTTGTCTCATCAATTTAGTGTATAGCTTAGTAGGGACCTTAGAATTAGATTTGTATAGCTTAGTAGGGACCTTAGAATTAGATTATTATTATTATATAGTACACTATAAATGGCTTTCTTGTGGGACTACCAAGTAGTTAAAGCAATAGGATGTTATCCCCTCTCATCAATATCAAACCATATGGGACATCTTTGGCCCATTTTGACAAAGTTGAAGGAGTATTCAAATAAATAGGTAAATCTTATATATGTGAATAAATTTAATATTGTTATAGTTCAATAAAAATCATATTCATCATTCTTAACATCATCCCTACTTGCTTAAATTTTAAGCGGAAGACAGTTGTTCTTTGGGTTGTTTCAATGGAACTATATGTTATCATTGTTACCATGAATCTTGTGGTATAACATTCAATTAATAATGATTATAAAATTTATTGATTTTTTTAAAGATTTTGGTAAATTGAAAAGATTTCATAATAAGAGAATGTAAGCTTTCAAGGATGGTGTTCAAATCTTAGAGTGCACACTTCACCCAACCTTAGCGAACAAACTAAAAAAATAATTAGAAAAGAGTGCCAATGGGATTAACCACCAATGAACTCATAAATCATCCATATTAAAAACTTTCTTTTATGGATAGTTACATCTCACATCTGTGAGTTTCTCTCTATAGGAAAATTGCATTTTGTGAAATCTTTTAAAATAAAGGATATTCCTCGAGCCAAATAAATAAGTCTTATCAAGAAATTTGATTCCAATCTTATAAGCACCCTCTAACCAATAGGGCTATGATTTGCCTCCCCTCAATAAATGGATCCCTAATCACATCTCTATAATATTAGCCAAGAAAAGAATTAAAACTCACTTCAAACACCTAAAGACGTTTAAACAATTATTTAAATCTCCCAATTATCAATTGGATCCATGAGTTTATAAAATTCCATTATCATGTGGAAATTATTATATTAGCCAAAGTACTAGATCCATTAAAGCTCATTGTCTATACATTCATAATAAATTTTCAAAATATGCCCTTGTTGAATAGTCTTCTGGATCTTAGCATCTCATATCCTTTGACCAAGCTCTAAGTCCTTACCTCAATTCCCTTCTATTTGAGTTAAGATCATTCATGAAGTCCTCAAAATGGGAAAACATCTAAATAACCTTAATATTAGAAACATTTAATTCACAAGCTTAATCTCTCATCCCATTTTTATTGATACATTAATTTCTTTCTTTTGTCTTAATTGTTTTTTTTTTTCCTAATTCCCTTTCCTTAGCATTTTAGTGATTAATCTAATTAACATATATTTATATTTTATTAATTTTGTTACCCCATCCATGCCAATTCAATCAATAATAACCATTGGTTTTTTAAATTATTATTATTATTACACAATTTTAAGGTCACAATCTAAATAACTTTAATATTGGAAACCTCTAATTAACATGCTTAATCTTTGATCCCATTTTTATTGATATATTAAATTGGTATATGAGACCCCTTTGTTTGTGGGACAAGAAGTCCTCAAAATGGAAAAACATCTAAATAATTTTTATATTGGAAACCTTTAGCTCACAAGCTTAAACTTTGATCACATTTTTATTCATACATTAACTTATTTCTTTTATCTTAATTGCTTTATTTCTTTTTTGTTAATTCCCTGTTCTTAACATTTTAACCATTAATGTAATTCACCCCTCATTTTGAACTTGTCACCTCTTAAAAAGAGGCACATACTCTTAACCATCAGACCAACTCAAACTATAATAGATATTACTCCTTTCTAACTACTTTTTTCATTATTCATTTTTTTAAATTAAATATTATTTAATATTTTTATTTTTGTAATTATTTCCTTATTATTTAATAATTCTTAATTTTCAAATTATATTAATTCTTATTTTTATTTTCAAATTCAAAATATTTCTCTATTTTTAAAATAATAATATTTTTAAAACAAAAAAACCACCTAAATTGAAAACGTTGAGGAATGAAACAAATATTTATATGATTTATCCATCGATGGGTTAGTAGGTTTATGCACATTGTAGATTTGGACATCTAACTATTATAAAGTTAATTGTTGATTTTGTTTGAAGGATTTTTAATGGGTTAGTTGGAAATGATGAGGAATGAAACAAACATTTATATGATTTATGCATGGTGGGTTAGTATGTTTAGGTCGATTGTAAATTTGGACATTTAACTGTTATAAAGTCAATTATGGATTTTGCTTGAAGGATTTTTAATGGGTTAGTTGAAAATGATGAGGAATGAAACAAATATTTATATGATTTATGCATGAGTGGGTTAGTGGGTTTATGTAGATTGTAGATTTGGACTTCTAACTTTTATAAAGTTAATTGTTGATTTTTCTTAAAGGATTTTTAATGGGTTAGTTGAAAATGATGAGGAAGGAAACAAATATTTATATGATTTATGCATGGTTGGGTTAGTAGGTTTATGTAGAATGTGGATTTGGACATCTAACTCTTATAAAGTTAATTATTGATTTTTATTCAAGGATTTTTAATGGGTTAGTTGAAAATGATGAGGAATGAAACAAATATTTATATCATTTATGCATGGGTGGGTTAGTAGGTTTATGTAGATTGTAGATTTGGACATCTAACTATTATAAAGTTAATTCTTGATTTTGCTTCAAGGATTTTTAATGGGTTAGATAAACAGAAGTTGTAGTTCAAACATAAGTGTTTAGTATATATGGTTAACATTTATTTTCTTATTAATGGTTATAGGTTCAAATCTAAAATAGATTTTTTTATTAATGGTTATAGGTTCAAATCTAAAATGGATAGAGTGAACATTTATGTAAAATAGCCAAATTACTGAGTGGAGGTAGGTTCCTTATCCTATAAACATGTAGGTAAATTATTTGTCTCATAAATTTAGTGCATAGCTTAGTAGGGACCTTAGATTCAGATTATTCTTATTATACAGTACATTTTAAACAGTTTACTTATGGGGCTACCAAGTAGTTAAAGCAATAGGATGTTATCCCCTCTCATCAATATCAAACCATATGGGACATCTTTGGCCCCTTCTGACAAAGTTGAAGGAGTATTCAAATAAATAGGTAAATCTTGTATATCTGAATAAATTTAATATTGTTATAGTTCAATAAGAATCATATTCATCATTCTTGTCATCATTGCTACTTGCTTAAATTTTAAGCGGGAGATAATTGTTTTTTGGGTTGTTTTAATGGAATTGTGTGTTATAATTGTTACCATGAATCTTGTGGTATAACATTCAATTAATAATGATTATAAAATTCATTGGCTTTTTTAAGATTTTGGTAAATTGAAAGGATTTTCATAATAAGAGAATGTAAGCTTTCATAGAATTGATATTTTTGTATGTGGACAAGGATGGTGTTCAACTCTTAGAGTGCACATTCACCCAACCTTAAGGAACAAACTAAAAATAATAATTAGAAAGGAGTGCCAATGGGATTAACCAACAACCACTCATAAATCATCCATATTAAAAACTTTCTTTTCTAGGGATATTCACATCTCTCATCCATTGGTTTCTCTCTATAGAAAAATTGCATTATGTGAAATCTTTTAAAATAAAGGATATTCCTTGAGCCAAATCAATAAGTTTTATCAAGGAGTTTGGTTCCCATCCTATAAGCACCCTCTAACGAGCACGGCTATGATTTCCCTCCCTTTAATAGATGGATCCCTAATCACATCTTTATAATATTAGCCAAGAAAAAAATTAAAACTCACTTCAAACACCTAAAGACATTTAAATAATTATTTAAATCTCCAAATGATCAATTAGATCCATGAGTTTATAAAATTCCATTATCATGTGGAAATTCTTATTTTGGCCAAAGTGATAGATCCATTAAAGCTCATTATCTATATATTCATAATAACTTTTCAAAATCTGCCCTTATTGAAGAGTCTTCTGGATCTTAGCATCTCATATCCTTTGACCAAACTCTAAGTCCTTGCCTCAATTCCCTTTTATTCGAGTCAAGATCATCGATGAAGTCCTCGAAATTGAAAAACATCTAAATAACCTTAATATTGGAAACCTCTAATTCACAAGCTTAAGCTTCGCTCCCATTTTTATTGATATATTAATTTCTTTGTTTTGTCTTAATTGTTTTTTGTTGCTTGTTTTGTTTTGAATTCCCTTTCCTTAGCATTTTAGTCATTAATGTAATTACCATATATTTATCTTTTATTAATTTTGTTACCCCATCCATATCAATTCAATCAATAATAAAGATTGGTTTTTTTAATTATTATTATCCAATTTTAACGTCACCACCAAGCTAGACACCAAATTGGTATATGACACCCCGTTGCTTGTGGGACAAGAAGTCCTTAAAATGGAAAAAATCTAAATAACTTTAATATTGGAAACCTTTAGTTGACAAAGTTAATCTTAATTCACCCCTCTCATTTTGAACTTGTGACCTCTTAAAAAAAGCCACATACTCTTAACCATTAGACCAACTCAAAATATATTAAATATAATTCATTTCTAACTCTTTTTTCATTATTTATTTTTTTAAATTAATTATTATTTAATATTTAATATTTAATATTTTTTATTTTTCTATTTATTTGGTTTATTATTTATTATTTCTAGATTTTCTAATTATATAATTTTTATTTTCTATTTTAGAATTCATGACAACATGGATTTAAGGGGCCAACATTTCAAACCTTCGACTGTAGCCTGGATGTGATTGATGTTGCATTCTCTCCAGTGTGGTTTCTCTCTTAGGCGCTGTTAGCAGTTCCAATGACATTGGTCTATTCTCTTCTTCAAGTTTTATCTCTGCCTTTGATTGTGGATTCGACAGTTCTCTAGATTTGATTGCATGAATTCCAGCTTGACTTCCGGTGTTGTTCATGACTTCTCTCACGTCTTTAAAAGCTCAGTTACGTTTGCAGTGGTTCCCCTCATTTGGATTCTCCCCTCTTCTTTTACCTGTCGTTCCCTTCAACCACGAAAATATTGCTATTCGGATCCTCCTGTCGCCCCTCTATCTCGAAAAAAAAGTCGCCTCTGTTTTATTCCTCAGAGGGAATCTCGTCTTGAGAGCGGCATTCCCTCATATGGCCCTCTTGCTGGTTCCAACCCTTACCATCCCCTTCGCATTGGCCATGACCCCGGTTACTCTGGAGCCTCCAATACGTTGTTGATTTCCTTTTCCATTGATAGTTTTTAGCCTCGGTCCCGGTCAAGCCCTTATATTCCGCCTCGTTGTGCTTCGAGCGTCGTTCCTTCTTCCGCTGATAATTTTTTATCCCCCTCCTGCTTGAGCTAGTAATAATACGAATATAATGAATTTTAGTAATAATATAAATTAATATGAATATATATAAATACAATTGGACTTTAATAAAAATATGAATAAAAATAATATTAATAATGTTAAAAATTTTGTATATAAAAATAAAAAAGTTGTTAACCTCTCTAGTAATTTCTTTCATCTTCCAACTTTTAAGCTTTTAGAGAAAGGTTTCAACTTTGCCTTAGCCTCCAAAATTTGCAATATATCTCAGGAGGAATTTCAAGCTTTGAAGGCTTTAAACAATGACCTTGATGTGGTTGTTCTAAAAGATGATAAAGGTGGGGATTTGATAATCCTTAATAAGATGGATTACCATAACAAAATGATGGATCACCTTCTTAATAGTGGCAGTTACAAAAAATTAAATAAGAAAAGTTGTGTTTGTTATTAATTCTAGTAACCTTCCTAGTCCTGTTAAAAAAAAACTTATTGTTAGCAACCCCCTCACCCCTAAGATCTATGGGCTTTCCAAAATCCATAAAGATGGGGCTCCCCATTAGACCCATTGTAAACATGACTGGTAGGCCCACTTATCCTCTTGCAATTTTTTTTGCCTAGAACCTCAGGCCCCTTGTTGGCCTTACGGAATCCTTTGTTAAGGATTTTGCTTCTTTCATCAATGAGCTCAAGGATATTAACCTTGATCGAGAGGATTTTCTTGTCAACTTTGACGTCGTCTCTCTTTACAAATATCCCTATTAAAGAAGAAATGGTGTTTATTAATTGCATTACCTAATCCTAATATTGCTAAGTCGGTAGGTCTTTTACTCACCTGCACTTTTTTTCAGTTTCTAGGGTGAATTCTAAGAATAGACTTGCGGAGTAGCCATAAGTTCCCCGCTCTTCTTGGTTTTCTCAAACTTATTCATGGAATATTTTAAATCTAGAGTCCTGGCCCCCTCTTTGCTGAAAACTGTGGAAGAGTTTTGTTGATGATACTTTCTTCAATTGGCCTCATGGTCAGAACAAATTAGAATATTTCCTTTTACATCTTAATAGTCAATCCAACTCCATTAAGTTCACCATGGAGATAGAAGTTAATGATAGCCTTCCATTCCTTGATATTATTATTCCAAATAAAGGATATGGTTCTTTTTATTTCCAATATTTTTATAAAAGAACTCATATCGATCAATACCTTCACGCATGTTCTCATCATTATCCAACTCAAACCTTTTGTGTTCTTAACACTCTAGCTACCTCAACTCTTAGGATTTTTTATGAAAGTCACTTTGAAAAACAAAAATCCCATCTCCTAGAAGTTTTTTCGAAGGATTGTTATAGGAGGTGCCTTAGCCTCAAATATTTCCATAAAGAAAATATAGGACCCAGGCAAAGGAAGGATCCTGTTGATTTAGTTAGCCACACGCATTTCTTGTTCATTCTTGGAACCACATACAAGATTTCTCATATTCTTAGAAGGAGTATTGTTCATATTAGCTTTAATCCCCATTGTCACCCTCGATAGCTCCCTTAGATGTGTCAAGGACCCATTAGATCTCAAGTATATGAAAAATGTTTAGTTAATCCCTTTCTCATGTGGAACGCCCTACATTGGAGAGATTGGGCACTCCATCGAGTAGAGAATCCAAGAACACGCATCATACATCAAGCATAACTGAACCTAGTCTTCTCCCTTACCTTAGCATGCTGAAAGGTCTAATCATCACATGTGTATTGAGAAGTCCCAAGTCATTGCCATGATTAATCACCTCCATCATAGGAAGTTCAAGGAAGCTATAGAATTACAAAAGCATGCTAGCAATTTAAATAGAGACAATGGGTGGGAAATTAGCAGCCATTTTCAAATATTTATTTATTATTACTATTATTAGGTAATTATATTGATTCATTTCATTATTTTAATTAAATCATTAAAAATTTGAGAATATTAAAATCTCTATCTTAATTTTTTATTTTTTATTTTAATTTTTATTCTTAATTTTTTTTAAATATAATGGTTTATAAATTTTTTTCATATATTTTTATCAATTATTTTATTATTAGCTTTTTTTACTCTATTTTGATTAATTAATTTGTTTGTTTTCGTTTTAGGTATTTTCTTCCCTATAATCATGGCTTATTTCATTGGTTTTTCCCAATTCAATAATTATTTCCATTATATTTATAATTTAATTTTTTATTCTAGTTTTATTTATTTATTGGAATTGATTATCTTGAACTTATTAAATTATTATATTTTTTTGTTTTTGAGTGAATGTTGTTGAGGATTAGAAACATTGGCTCCCTAAATCGTGGTTGTGATTAATCTAGAAGAGTTATCATCTTTCAATATGAATCACAAAATTCTAACTTCTCAAATATTTAATTTTTGAAAAGATTATTAATTATTTTTTCTCAAAAGTCATTTTTATTGATTTGTTTAAGTTTTACCCTTTTTCACCTAGGAAAACTATTTTTTCTCTCTTTTTTCCACTTATATAATCCCATTCGCACACTTTTCTAATTATTCTTCTTCCTCTTTTGTCCCTTCTTCTTCCTCTTTTGTCCCTAAGGATAAGAATAGGTGGAGTGTTCATTTAAAACGTTGGGCAGTCTCATGGTTCCACATAAAGAACATAGGTATCTAGAAATATCAATACTATAATTTTCATAATTATAAAATATTCTTAAGAAATAATATTAAATTTTAAATTATTTTGATCATATAATTGTTTTTTAAGTTAAATATTTCTTATTATTATTTAAGATAGATAAAATGACTAATAATGCCATTCAGCTTAACCATGTCATTAGGATTAATTGGAAAAGCATTATTATTCACAATATGGATCAGAAAAGAGATAAAAATGACTCTTTATCTTGGTCATTTCTCAAGTGAATTTTGCCAAAATATAGTATAGATTTTTAAAAATAATAAGTTTAAGTTATTTAATTTGCAAATTTAAAGTTCTCTAAGTTTTCTCAAAATGTTAATCCATTTATGCATTAAAAAACTCATTTTAGATAACAAGAAATCACATTCTTAGATAAAATTATATCACTTATTTACGAAAAAACATCATTTTGTCTATTATTTATCTTTTAATAAATTTATCTATTATCTATTTATGAGAAATTTATTTGTATTTATAATATTAATAAATATAATTAATAAATTTTATTTTGTATTTAATATCTTATGAAATTAGTATTTATTTTTAAATAAACGATTGATATCTACTATTATTATTATATTATTATTATTATTATTATTATTTTTTATTTTAAATCATTTTAAATGTTATTAATATATTTCACTAGTATAAAACTAATATAAATAATAATAAAATATTCGTATTCTACTTTATTATTATTATTATTATTATAAAATCATTTTAAAGTTATTAATTCATTTCACTCATATAAAATTAATAATTAATTAGAAAGAAAACCATTAAATTGTGAATTGTAAACATTTATACTAGAACTACCTTCATAGAATTGTCCTTCACGTTCTTATATCGCTTTGATTTCTATAATGTAAAATTGATTCAATTTTTTTTTGAAATAGTAATGATACAATGACGAGATGCATCGTATTGACCATGGATGGCATTGCCTATTTCTTGAGCCTAATTGATACAGGCCAAGCATGTCATTTCGAGGAATCAAAAATGGGCGTTGAGGGAGTTAAAAACGCATCTTAACCACTCGTTCTACACTTAATTAATCAAATATGTCCATCCCTATAAATAATATAAAGGAAATTCATTTTGTTAATATAACCAATAATATAAAGATAGTTTAAATTTGTTGTGTAATGGATTTGTATTCAGTAAGTGAAATTCTTATATCAGATATTTTCAAAATGAAAAGTTTGATGTTGAAATAGTTTGTTTAAAATCTTGATTGTCCATATAATCTAAGAGTAATGGGTTTTCTAAGAAAGGGTTTATGGTTTTCCTCTTTATGTGGTTTAAATTTTCTCATGGACAGATCCCTTGAAGAATAGCTCATAGATTACTTCTCTGACCCCTTAGAAGGAATTAATATTTTGATATCCCCATTATCCTCAAGTTCATTTGTTTCCTCATGTTAAGTGGGGCCCTACCAATTTGGTTTATTCTTACTCATGACAAACTTCCATTTATGCACTATATGTCCACCATCATTCTTTGATAAGGGTTGCTAGCCTTATAACTCATTTCAATATGTCGAAGTACAAGGTGGTAAAACCCTTATAGACATTAGATCTATCAATGTCAAATGAGCAGATTAACAATATGACTACAAAGTTAAATGGAGGTTTTCATCCTCGTTAGATATCTTCCCCATCTATTACGAGGTTTAGATCCCTCCCCACAGGAATCTTCAATGCATTCAATTTTTAGTACGACTATGGCTTCCTCACAAATTAGGCTCTATCAAAAAAATCCTTTCCTCCAAAAATTTGAGTGGTAGAGATCTAGCAAAATAGCTATCTACCTGACCGTCTCCAAAAACTACTTTCATTAGTGTTATGATCAAGAAAAATCATAAGTGAATAAGAGAAAGATGGTAGTGTAATATCACTTTCGGAATATTTGGCTAAAATAATGGTGATTTTATCACAACAAAATCAAACCAGAATGTACATGCATAAAACACCATAAATTTATAGTATTTTTTACTAGAAATATTTTTAATCTACGATATCCCAACAAATACATACTATTGATACTACGACAAGTTCATGAAATTTTTGCAACATTGTAAAGAACCAGAAATGTTCAACACAAGAAAAATATATTTAATCTCAGTTTCATTATATTAACCATAAATATGAGTACATGGAAATATGAAATAGCTAGAAATAATTGAGAACCTTGAACAACTACTGCAAACTAGATCCAACCATAAAATATATTTGTTGTAGCACTATACCTAGCATCTCAAAATGAACCTACAACCAATAAGAGCTTCCATCAATTCTTAATGAATTCACCAAGGCGAGAGAAGTATTCTCACCCACTGTCACTGAAATCACCTAAGGGTTTCCATCATGGGGCTACTACTAAAGTTGGGAACTCTCGGTTCTCCAAACCTCTCCACAAGAAGAAAAATACTCAACTCAAGGATATCTCAAACGATCTCTTCCTCCTCCTTTTAAAGGCTCCTTAGATAAATTTCCAAGTCTCTAGAATAATCTTATTTTTATTTAATATTATTATGGAAAATCCTTTTTTACTCCATCTAAGTGACTTTTAGTTTTGTTTTATTTCAGTAAGTCACTTTTGACAATTTTTCCTTCAAATAATTATGTTCCCCTATTTAAATTCAATTAAGTAACTAATTTAAGACACTTTTAATGTGGGAAAATGGTGAACCACCACCGTAGTCTCTCTAGCCACTCGAAGTCACTTATAAACATCATATCCTGCATATCCTCTCATTCCAATTCCAACAAGTTATTACACTAAGGTATTCCATCAAATATTCCTCCCCCAATTCCACCTCAAGCATAATTGATTAAGTCAGACCCATTAATGATTCTACCTTTTGAAAGTTGTGGGAATTCAATGAAACGAAAGGAAAATTGTGCAAATGATAGTATATGTCTATAACACCCCCTCCCAAGTCTACCCAAAGTAACCATGCCAACCTCGGTAAACAGGAGGAGAGATTCCACTACAACAAGATTCAACCTCCTATGTCACCTTAAGGAAGTGGAATCGATGTAACATGACGTACAATCATCTAGCGTCATCAACAGAACCCTTACAAGACAAGTACGTCACTGAGAAAGCCTGTGCCCAGGACCCACTATTACTCTGCCGCTCTTAGTCCATAGTTTCTCTCATGCTATGGGAAAGGGAGTGACTTGAAACCCAAAGTTGCTCTCACAGGCCTGCCTTCGAGTGATTGTGGACCAAAATTGGTATTTCTATGCCAGTGACCTCAAAAATTAAGCCACGTTTCTAGCCCATAATCATGGCCTATTCCCAAAACTTGTTGTAACTTATATAATTCATTAAAAACATGATAGCAATGTTGATCAATTAGAAACTGGCCTCACGACTAAGCCCAAGCATCCCCAACTAGGGCTGATACTCTGTCAAACACTTGGCATCAATGCGGCCTATAGGTCTAGGATACAAAACAAAGCATAAAGCACTGAAACAAATTATGAAACATAACCAAAAGGATCAACTCCTCCTCTATTGAACGGCTACATCATCAATAGGTCTTGCATCTATCGATTTAACAATTACAAGTAAATATATGAAATAACCATGACATAAACTAATCATTCAACCATGCTTAAAAACAACATGAAAGCATATAAATATTAGATATATGACAGTCACTAAATTAACATATAAAGTAGTGAAAAAGTAACAAAACTTAGCTTTTATTAATCATAGAAAAATTCGACCAGGTTCGGGACCTCCACATACTGCCCAACGATAAACGTGGTTGAACCAAATCTATCTTTCATCCAACCACCTCGTTTGGAAATCCAAGCATGAATGTAGGATCTCATAGGATAACCAATCCAATAACAACCTAAGGAATCTAGAGGTTAAAACACCTCCACCCTCACTAAACCCTAATCACACTAAAATTGATGCTCCAATCAGAATCAAACAGAACTTGGAATTCCATCTGAAATCCATCACTATTCTTGAGAAATTTTCCATCTCCTTGTCTCTCAAGCTTTACCACAATCTGAACCGGATCACTAGGACCTAAATTGAGTCCAATCTCCTAGGCTTTACCATAATACAAAATCATATCACTAGGCCCTATACCAATAATAATCCCTCAAATACCATGTATCACACCAAAACTAGTCAAGGGATTCCTAGGCCTTCGGGAATGGAACTTGAGACCATTTCCACACAAGATTATGAAATCCATTCATCAAACCAAAACTCAAAAACCAAAACTCAAAAACCAAAATAAACATCCCAACATACCATGGTATTTGGAAAAAGGCTAGGCTAGGATGAAATCCACTATCACAACCTAGAAAAACCATACCACTGATAGCAAGAGAACGATACACCAACATGGGCATCCATGCTTGTCCAAACTAGATAGGAAATGACACTTGCAAAACGTTACCTACAAGTGTTTCTGTATCAATCAACAAGGGAATCCGTAGGATCAAATCTCCACCCTTAAAGTAATACCAGGATTCACCTCCTTCCCAAGATGTCTATAATACACTCTCACAGTCAAGCTGCATCTAATGTCCACTGCTATAATCTTGTGCTACGTGTCCACTTAGTGACCAATTAACAACTCATTGTTCTAGGGTGCACTCGCAATGGGCATTTGATTCCACCTAGAATATCTGATGACCAAAACCAATATATCCACGACCTTCCCTTATTTGCTACATAGTCCCTTAGGAAATCTGGTCACCCCATTCCGTGCAGTCACTCACCTTCCAAGTTCCCCGAAATCCCCTATCTCAAGTGATCCATCCCTTGGCAAGGATTCCTTGCATCAGAAGGTACAAAACCAAGGTAGATAATTTCCTCAAAACCATCATAATAGTCATAGCATGCTCCTAGAAATTGATGGACACTATTGGGTATAAGTGTCCCATAATGGCCCTACTCCTGAAGTGTATTACAAGCATATTGTTGAATGGTCCAATCCTTTTATTATTGTTAACAATTCTTGTAGTTGATTTGGGCCACTCGAATGGTCATGTTCATGCATTTGTGTCTGAAGAACATAACTTCCATTGGATTCTAATAAATTGAAATAATCCTCAAATAATACCTCATTGGAAGTTTTTCAATAACATACACTTACAATCCTATTCACTTCCTATCACAACAATTCAAACTAGCATATTTGACCAAATCAACATGTATAAATATATCACATTAAGTTAGCTTAAAACAAAACCATCATAGATCAACATCATAAATCACATGTAACCATCATAAACCAGAATCATAGATCACATATAATCATTGCATATCATAATCATAAATCACATGCATAATAAAACTGAAACAAAATTTTGATACTTATCATTTCATAAATTCTTTGATTCTACCTTTGTCTTTATTCTGTATGAACTCTGGATTGATTGCCACACCAAACAAAAACCCAGTTACTTCTCCTCATCCATGTGCACATACACAGTGTACATCACACACATATAGCTACACACGTCATACAACACCATGCAATACATGCATCTACATCGGTGCCAGAAGTACCACATGTACACAATGCAACCACCTTCACAATGTGTGCACATCATCACATGTACATAAAACCACCTGCACAACATGTACACAATGCCATGTGTACACTCCACCACTGCACAACATGTATGCAATACCACCTGTACACAACATCACATGCACAACATGTGCACAACACCACATGTACACAACATCACATGCATGACATGTGCACAACACCACATGTACACAACATCACATGCATTACATGTACACAACACCACATGCACATAGAAGCACATGTACAATATCTACATGAAACCACATGATCACAACACCAATTGTACAATCATGCTAATAACACCATATTTACATGGAACCATATGTAAAACACGCATAGAACACTATATGCACAACATGCGTTGAACAAATATCTGCATAGCACTGCATATCCACCATGTACATAGAATCATCTGTACACCACACTACATATCCAACAAGTTCACAACCCTGCATATCCATATTGTACATAACAACCTCTATACCCAACACTTCTTATGAAAATTTGTACAACGCTATTTGTACCATCTTGTATAGAACATTGCATGAACAAAATATACACACACTATGTATACACAACACTGCATGCACACAACATCATAGATGCAACATGTACAACATATGCACAACAATAGTACCTCACATCCAAAAGCACACTATGTTTACCAGGCAACCTTGCTTCCAGTGTCTTATCCATGCTTGTCCCAACATGTTGCAAACCACACTACTTTCATTTCGCTAATGTTGCCTTCCACATTACTCGTCATAACATAGACATAATATAATCACATAATATCAATGCATAACCATATGATATTAGCCTTGTATATTTTTCATGACTACTCCTCCCAATTGATTCCTCGTAAGACCATAAACTTATTCATGTCATTCGCCTGTATAAGCAATCATTCCTCCACAAGAATGATCGTTGACAACCTTGTCAAATAGTGACATATATATATACATACATATATATATAATCATTAGCATAAAACAATCATCATCTTGTCAGAAAATGACATACACACATACATGCATACATATATAAACATCAAAATAATCATAAAATAATTACCAGATAGCATAAGGTCTAGGTTCAGAGAAGTTCCTTTATTCATGCAAAACTTGTACAACATTTAGAACAATCATTCCCAACATAGCCAAGGCATATGCCACCTCAGGTAACCTTTTCTAGTTACCTTTCACATGTTTGTACTTCCACCATCCATTTACCATTATGGACCATCCAATCCAAATGATACTTACTCATTCACAGAGCCTCATCTCAGTCTTACCTTACATGTTGTTTAGAAAATAACTCTCCCCAAGCTCCACTAACTTTCCTCTTTCCCAAAAAATTCCCAACACTCAAAACATAAAAGGAAACCCAAGAAAAAAACAAGAAGAAGATCATGAAAACCCATAACAACAATATGACACTGCAGCAAAGTGGTATAGCTATGCACTGGACACACATAAAATTCCAAATCAAGCGCAACAATTGCAAAATACCAAAAGCACAAGACAAACAACAAACACCATCACTCAATCCTTATGGTTCCCAATGATTCCAAAGGAAATCTCAACCCGAGCCTTCTTCAAGATTCATGGAAATCTCTCCTTCCATGCAACACCCTACTTATATGGCCATAAATACATTATGTCAATGCATCAATAAACATAGCAATACATCAGTTACCTTATATTGTCGTGCCAAGCTTTTTTCCTTGCAACTGAACACATCCATGCCATCTTTCAAGGGACTCCAATAATCTTGACAGATCCACATGTAACTAAAGACTAGCGAATATACTTGTCAAGTACATGTTAATGAGGCTAACAAATATCCACATAATGTCAACAAAATCAAGGTTAAGAAGACTCCTTGTATGCAAAGCACTCATTCATTTGGAATTAGGATTTCCAAACATAGCCAAACAAATTCTTGTCTAAATCCTTCCTTTTAACCTTTTAACCTGTTATAATTGAGGCTTCCTATGTAATGTCACATCACCCAATTGTTTGTTATATAAACACATCAACTATTACCTTGTCACGCTAATGCCAAACATGTTTCCTACAACTTCTCACACATGTCAACCACATGTTCCACATATCAAAACAATCATATCTATCAATTCAAAAGAAACATTTATTAGGACTAATGATCATGTTATAATCCATAGTCAACTCGTAGTCATCAATCATAATGCAATAACTATCACTTACTACAGTTCACGTACATATCAATTGTGTCAACACCTATGTATTAGTACAATTATATTAAACAAGATCATTGGAACACATTCTCATATTATTGAACTCATCAAACATTCAACCAACTTGCATGCAAACCATCTAAAATAATTTGACTACATGACATAATCAAATATTCAATCACAAAATATATGACATAGGGAAACCAATACCTTACTATATCTTAGGGAAGGTTATCTTGTTTGCACAATCAATATTGTTAGCATGATATAACTTCACAACATATCAAATCAAACATAAATAAGACCATAATATATGGAATAGTCACTAGTGAACATGTTTACATCATAATTCATACATAATTATCATTCACACATATGAAAAGTCAATCTAGATCAGTACAACACAATATCACAAATATGTGAGGCCATACCTGAATGTTGGAACCATAACCATCTGTGTAGGTCAATCAAATTTTTCATGATACAGATAACATTAATGTATAAATTCTATAACCCTAATCATAAAGATAATTGTCCTTCTCATCAACAACATATATTAACCTAATCATCAAGCTAACTGTCATATAACAACAAGAAATTAACCTATAACCTACTCATCAATGCATATAACATAATCATCGGGTTATCTAATATAGAAAACGATATCAATGCATAGAACTACATGTTACTATCATTCTTGAATATCCAACACATGTGAATATAACTACACTAATCAACTAACATCTATCATGAATGTAACCATAACATCAAAACACATGTGAAGAACCCTAATGTATATAAACCTAATGCATATAACAATCAGTGACTTACATACCTGAATCCAAAACATACAATACTTGTATCATGATCTGATTTTTCCTTGAGGTCCAATGCTCCAACTTCACTTTGATGATCTGCATCTCGTGCTTTACCTCATTCAACAACTTAGCATCATAACATTCCAATAACACCCTGATGACCTAAATTGCATACCATGACTTCACAAGGCACATTTGACTTACTATTCATGCCTAACTATAACTGATACCATACCTGCATGACCACAACCATTAATCCGTTGTAAAATTTCCTCATGAAACTATCAACTTGCATAAGCAAGGCTTAATCAACTACATATACGCATAACTACATGTAGTCAAGCATAAACGATCAATTCTTGTAATCTACCTACAAGACTGATGCATGTAATGAAATAACCAATAATGCAACCCAACATGCAAGGATTTAATCAAGTTTCATATAACTCATGTAACGAGTGATATACTCCTGATGATGCACTCCATAAAATCAACAAGAATTTCCTCATGACAACCCTACTATAATCATGATCAATCATTCTGCAATGAAACAATCACATGGAGTGCAAGTGTAAGAGACACACATGCACCTCACATGCATGGATGGCCAACAATTTCACCCAATGATAGTGCACCAATGCTTTAGTACCGCTCTATAGCACCCCCTCCCAGGTCTACCCAAAGTAAGCAAGCCAATTGGGCTAAACATGAAAAGAGATGCTACTACAATCAGATTGATCTCCTATGTCATCTTAAGGAAGTGGAATCGACGGAACATCATATACAATTATCCAATGTCATCAACAAAACCCTCAGGAGAGAAGCCAACCACTTAGACACATTGTTATTCAACAACTCTTAGTACATAGTCGGTCTCATGCTATGAGAAAGGGAGCGACCAGAAACCCAAAAGCACTCTAGTTCTATGCCAACAACCCTGAGAATTAAGCCATTTTTCTAACCCATAATCCCGACCTCTCCCAAGAACTTTTTTTCACTTCTAAAAGTAATTAAACACATTATAACAATGTTGATCAATAAAAAATCAAACACTGGGCATCACTTCAACCTACAGGTCTAGGATACAAGACAGAGCATAAACGAATGAACCAACTTATGAAACATAACTAGAAGGATTGCCTCCTTCTCCATTGAACTAGTACATAATCAATTGGGTCTTGCATCCATCCATTTAAAAGTTACAAGTAAACGTATGAAATAAACATGGCATAAACTAGTCATTCTAGCATGCTAATAACCAACATAGAAACATATAAATATTGGAGATATGACAACCATTAAAACCACATATAAATCAATGAAAAAGTAAGAAAAATTAGCTTTTATTAGTCATACGAAAATCCGAGCAATTTCGGTACTTCCACGTACCAGCTGACCATAGAAATGGTTGAACCAAATATTTCTTTCATCTAATCACCCCCTTTCCATGTTCCAAGCATGAATGTTGGATCTCATATAACGACCAATCCAAGATCAACCAAGGGAATCCAGAGTTTAAATGACCTCCACCCTCACTAAATCGTGATGACACCAAAACCTGTGTTCTGATCACAACTGAACAGAACTTGAAATGCCATCCAGAATCCATCACTATCCTTGAATAATTTTCCATCGACTTGTCTCTCAAGCTTTACTGCAATCCAAACTAGATCACTAAGCCCTAAACCTAGACCTATCTCTTAGGCTTTACCACAATCCAAACCCAAATAACTAGGCCCTAAACTGAGACTTCACCATCAGGATTTACCATGTATCCTACAAAAATTGGTCAATGGCTTCCTAGGCCTTTGGGAATGGAACTTGAGACCACCTCTGCACTAAATTTGAAATCCATCTTGCAAACCAAAGCTTAAAAGCTGAAGTAAACATCCCAACATACCATGGAATATGGAAAAAAATCTAGGCTAGATTGAAATCCACAGCCATAACCTGGATAAACCATCCCACTGACAACAAGAGAGCCATACAAGAACATGCGGAGCCTTGCATGTCCAAACCATTTAGGAAATAACACATACAAAATGTTACCTGCAAGTGTTCACGTTGAAGTTGCTTGATCCATCTTTCCTTTCCTTGATACTTGCTTCCTTTTCTTTCCTTTCTTTCCCTTTCCTTTTTTCTTGACTAGAGTGCTCGAAAAAAATCTAAGTTACCAAGAGTGTGTGAGAGAGAGAGAATACTGAAAGAAATCCAAACTTGAAATGAAAAAAGCTTAAAACTGAGAAATCCTAACACTTAACAACCTACCAACTGATCCTTAGAAGACATTTTCTTAATGAGGCCTGTAATTTCTTCATTTTAGAGTATTTCCTTCATTTTCCTCCTCACATGCAACATGTGACCTTTTGCCTACCCTTTCTCCTAATTTTCTTTATTTTCATAACTAAATGTGTGAAAAATGTATTTTTTTTCTTTTAATGCCTTTGACAATTTTCCTTAGCGAAAACACACATCCACTGGTGCCAACTAGGATATATTTCATAACATTTAGCTTGGACTATGTGTCCCTTGCCCGTGGTCTTATTTTTCCTTTATCTACATTATTACATAGAACTTTAACCACGCTTGTTACAATTTAATGTGATTGTCATGAGATCCCATAAACAACCCTCCAAAATCCTTCGATACCCCTCATGACATAATCCTGCTCTTAAGGCCTAGCTATTACATACCTAGGAAACTCATCTTGGCTACACTATATAGGAAAATAAAAATGGGGAATGACAAATCCTCCCACCCTGAGATTGGTTTCCCTGAAGTAATATCTAACTCTCCATTAGATGCATTTCTAAACTGATAACAAGATCTAAAATGAACCACTGTCCTGTGACATTCCTCCAAGCTAACTAATAATGAATGGGTTACTTAATAGATGAATCCAAAATAAACCACTGACTCAATTTGTCATCCATGGATCCACTTTGATCCAAAAACCATAATAATTAATCATCTTCATCCTTCCACCATGGCTTGAGTTGTGCCCTATCTTTGACCATAGATGCTACTCCACCAATATAATACCAGCTCATCAAATCTCTCTAGTCCAACCCCTCACATAAACTAAGGTCAATTGCACTATGTTGATGTTATGTTCGAATGCTAATAAGTTGAAGGTTTTCATCCCACTGCCAAATAGGACTCTCTCTACATTATGTCCCTGAAGAAAAATACATCTCCATCAATACGATACCAACTCATGATCCAATTTCAATTCAGCCTGTGGGAAGGATTGAACACATGGGCTCCTACTTATGGAACAATTCTACTATGATGATGTTGGTCCATGCGTAGTTCATGGTACTCTTCCTAGTTAATTAACAAGATTTGTACAAGAAACCTTGCCCCTCTATCTATAATGAAAAATAGTGGATGGACCATGTTGCAAGCTCTATATAAGTTCTCCTAAAGAGTTCTCCTCTTAAACCTCCAAGTGCAATCCTCTTACTTCCTCACTAGGACCCTCAGCCACCCCTCAACGCTAGAAAACTTATCTGTTGACTTAGCACACACCGTTATGAGGACCTCAATTTTATTGTTTTGTCTCTAGATAGTTACATGGATTATCTGGATCATCTACTTCAATGCCATAAGATTTATCCTGAAATTCTCACTCTTCTCATGGCGACTACTAACTAAAAGTGAAACAATTATGTTAGATGTTTATGCATGTCTTCTGTTTATAAATGGCTAGTCCAAAACATGGTTACTTATCCTCCTCTATCATGGGATCAACATGAAACTCCAACTAGATCTCCACAAAAGGCTCATCATGCATACTGTGTATAACATCCTTCTCAATTGACTCATGCTCCACCATATGCTGCTCATGCTAAATGTTCACTAGTGACTCATCACCCTAAATATATCCCATAGGTTCCACTGACTAATCACTATACACAACATAATATAAATATTTTCTATTGTAAATAAATCCACGTGACTACTCATGCTCTTCGTAGGAATCCTCGTATGAACCCATGGACTCATTGAGAGAAGAATCCCAATCTTCAATGCTAGTATAAATCTCCTCCTACTATGCCCTTGTCATCTCTTGAGTGTCACCCATGCATGAGTGTTTAGGTCCCCAATGTTCCTTGCAAATGAAGAAAAGATCATTCCTCCTCATCTCATTCTTGCTGCATGGTTGGTCACCACAAATCCACCACATTTCCTCCTAAGCCAATCATCCCCTAAATACCCCAATGTTCTGCTCAACGAACCTTTTGGCTATTTTGTAGAAGTAGGTGAAATAAATTGTTCCTCCCTCTAAATGGCCAACAATATAGATTGTAACTCCCTACAAAAGGAATCACGTACTCCCGTGCATGAAGATAAAAGAGGAAATATGTGTTATTACGATGTTAGGATGATATTTTGTAATGTTGAAGAAGCACTGAAACATCTGCAGGATCAAGTTAGCACACTCCATGTCAAACATGAGGTCATAATATCTAACTAAGGTCATGAATTCTATAATTTGTTGCCTCTTTCTAGATATACCTCCCTCACTATTATCCAAATTCTAAAAGGTTTTCACTATCAGTCTAAAAACTATCCTCATAAGATCATCGTTATAAGGAGGTATAGGTGAGGTTAGCTGCATGATGCTACTGGAATTTTGATCTGCTCTTAATGTTTCTCCAAGAACATATGTTATATGAGAATAGGCATAGATGGTTTTAGAAACCAAAATAATTTCTTCCCTTCTAATTAGTTTACCTCGAAAAGGAGTGCATCCAGTTCATCTAGCATAGAAAGGAATATCCTTGTGGCCCTCGTGTGTTTCAAATATGTCCCAAATGTAAAGATTTTGTGTCTTACTTTTAGGCCATTTTGCACACCCTGGACATGATCTTGCTAAAGAAGGGCATCAACCCCTCTTTAGAATGGTTTGTTGTTCTCTTGGTTTTCTGGTCCAATGTTACATATTCTATATTATTCAATATTTTCAATTTATTCAGGAGTTCTCTAACTTATCCATAATTTAATGATGATAAGTACATCAAGAACTACACAATACTGACTAGTTAACTGAATACATAGACCTCTCACATTAGGACATACACATCCCTCATAAGTTTGAATATAATATGAACACCTTATGTAGACTCACCATACTCTCTCGCTAACTCAGAAAATGTTAAAAACTTTCAATGAGAAATTTTAACAAATAGTTAGAAAGTAGTACTTTTGTCAACCACTTCACAGATACAGTGGAAACACTCGCAACATAAATAATTATGAGAAGGCAAAACCAGGCTAAATGAAATAGACCCAAGTGATGGAAATGGCACAAACAGGTAGCGTGCACCACCCAAAAGATATTGTTGTTGCTACTGAAGAAGACTGGATGTTTGTAAACTCAAACTAATCAGAAAAAATTTGAAAATTTAACTTGGAAATCCTCACAGTAAAAGCATAAAAATGAGAATTGGTTTGGCTTACCATCAAGCCGAGATCAAGCCCATCAAGTGGTGTGAATTACCCTGTTTACCAATAAAATGAAATTTTGAAGGAATGTTGATTTACAACCTGAATACAGCCCATATAATTTTGAAATTTTAACCACAAACTCCTATCATAAAACCAAGGAAAACACATAAAATTATTCAGCATATTTTCACTTCTTTGGATATCCCTAATTTACTGTGAGTTTCTCAGTCCTAGCAAAATTTAAAAATTTCCTTGAAAAATATCTAGAAGTAATTTTATCGTAATTTTAATAAATTCCAACAAAAATTTAGACAACGAGTGAATCACATTTTTTGTTGAAAAATTCCACAATATGAAACCCAACCAAATTTATAAATAATAACAAGGAATAATTTCTTCACCAATAAATTTAACTAGTACAAAATCATTTGACCCAACAAGAGAAATTCAACCCACTAATAGAAATTTGGCATGATAAGATAATTTTTGCCTCACAAGATAAATTTGGCCTATCATTATTAAATTTGTTCCAACAAAATAATTTCGGCCTAGTAAAATAATTTCAGCGCATTAAAATATCTTTTTCTCACCAAGGTTATTAATTTTAGCCTTGCAAAAAAAATTAATCCATCCAATATGTTCTCTTCAACACTTTGAGAAATCAACTGCAACAATTATTCTCTGACAAATAGATAAAAAAAAATAACACCTAATTTTTTTTCTATTAACCAAAATATTGTGTTCATACCGCTATAATATCCCTTTCGCAATATTTGGCCAAAATAATGGTGATTTCATAACAAAAAAATTATCTCATAAAGTACATCCATAAAACGCCATAAATTAATAGTAAATTTTTCCAACAATATTTTTAATCTACAAATATAGCCGAGAAAATACACAATATGGATACTATGAGAAATTCAAGAAATTTCTACATCACAATAAATAATGGGAAACAACAATAACAAGGAAAATGCAGTTAATCTCAGCTTTATTATGTTAACAATAAATAGGAGTACATGGAAATATGAAATAGCTACAAATAGCTCTGAATATCAAACAACTACTCCAAACTAGATCTAGTTTCAAAATATGTTTGTTGCAACACTATTCCTAGCCTAGCCTCTCAAAATGAAGTTGAAACCAATAAGCACTCATGTGAATTTTTAATGAATTCACTAAGGGGATAGAAGCATTATTTCCCACTCTAACTAAAATCACCCTAGGGTTTCCATCATGGTGCTACTAATGAAGCTGAGAAAAACTAGTTCTCCAAACCTCTCCACACGAATAAAAATACTCAAATATGTCTCAAATAATCTCCTCCCCCTCCTTTTAAACACTCAGATAGATCTCCAAGTTTCTAGAATAGATACCAACAAGTCTCTAGGAAAAGAAAAATGAGGACATGACATGTAGAAACCAACTTGGTCCCAAAGTGGTGCAACCAGACAAGATTAGGAAGATAGCATAGGAATTATTGTTGGATGTTTCAGCTAGTAAATGCATGTTGACTAAGTGGTTAAGTAGGTGGACATAGAGAAAAAATGCGATACTACTTGGATATATCCTGTAATTTTTTATTCGTGCATGGGGATGGATGGTCTCTATTGCTAGGTTGGGGAATGATGCTCCTAAATATCTTCATGGTATTTTTTTGGGGATTGTGGGTCCTATTTCTAAAATAATTGGAGCCTTAAGCTTGATTCCCGCACTAAAATAATGAAGATCATCTTGACTTGGGTCAGGCTTCTAGGTATTTTTTAGGTTCTCTCAATGATGGATACATTTGAGGAAATTAAAATAAATTTGGATTACTCTTTGAATTAGAAGATTCCTTTCAAACTCAGGCCAAATATGCATGTCCTGAATATTAGTTATCTCAAATCTAGTTATGTTCTTGGAAAACATCATAGTCATAATCTTGAAAGATAAATAATGTAGTCGTTGGACTATGAAGGTGTCCCCTCTAGATTCATCCATTATCACTGTTATGCCCATCTAAATTTTGATTTCCCACTCGCTCATAAGTATTAGAAATGGGTTAGAAATTTGTCTCTCACCCCCATCACCCCTTCTAAATTACAGTATGAAAATGAGGTAGAGGAAGAAGTTGTGTTCAAGTTTTATTTTGAACCTATGTATGTAATATCTAGAGACATTGTTTCAAAGTTAGTCCCAGGGAAGTTGTCATCTCCCTATGATATGTCACCCAATCCCCACCATTTTTCTCATTTTCTTATTTTTACAAATACTCCTATTCAACATGGTGTTTTTGATTTGGTACTACCCTATACTTCTACGCCCAGTTTATCATCTCCCACCTTCCTAGATTGGAAGCGATCATTGTCTCACATTGTTCCCTTGGCGAGTTGTAAGAACTCACCCCCTCATTCCCCTTGTGGTATTTCTTTCCCACACTGTAGCAAAACAATGAGTTCAATCTAAGGTCGTATTATAAAGAAACCTTGATATGAGAGTCTTGAGAGGTCTCCAGGGCACTAGAGCAGTTAATTGGGGATTTGAGTGATCATTTGGTGTATTAACGTAGGTTGAGGTCAAAAGTATTTCTTAGCTTCTTCTCAGAAACATACACAAGGAGAATTTAGGGTGTGAATAAGACGCTCTCTAAATGAGTGTCTTAGAGCATCGACCCTCGGAGTGGTGGCTCTTGTAGGTTTTATCATATAACTATTGGGATTTATACAAGCCTGCAGAGAGAGTAGTGTTGCGGAGGCTCATTAAAAACAATTTGTTACATGTTTTGTTACTTCATGAAACAATTATGGAGGGGACTTAGGAAGCTTCCCTCCAACACCCTCTACATGGGTTGATATTCTTTTCCTTCGATGTAGATAAGAGTTCTGGTCGGCTTGTTTTTGTATGGAAGAACTTAGATTTTCAACTTCATTCAGCTTTGTGAGCCCATAATTCTTTAGATATTTATGTTTTCTCTCTCGACCTTGTACTCCAGTTATTAATTTTAAACATATATGTCCCCTATCAGCAAATGGATCCATTTTTGGAATCTATTTTCTCTCTTTCAATCATCCTCTCCAATCCATTGATCCTTGGGGGGATCTAAATTTTGAACTTTGGTGAACTGATGTTTGGAACTTTGTTGCCAATATTATCCACTTAAATGATTGTATGCATGGAAGATATATTATGTTGTTCTTTTAGATATTCATCCTACTAGTGTTCTTCCTACATGGTCAGATAATAGGGCCATAGATGAAAGGATTTCCAATAGGGTTAATCAATTTCTCTTTTTGACATAATGGTTAGAGGAGAGACTCAGATTGTGACAGTAGATTGGTTCAAGGTGAACCTTAGACTAATGTTTTATTCTCTTTAATATTAATCAAGCTCCTCCAAAGCCTTCCAGTCTATTTAAATTAAACCCTCACTCGCTCAAAGTTCCATCTATCATGCAAGGAATATGAAATGTATGGATCCCTCTCCCTAAAAATGATTGAGAACCTTCGCTACTGCAATTTCAATCAAATCTAAAAACGGAAGAACCAACTACCATCAGTTTGGAAAATAAATAACATGAATCAAACTCCAAGTTTCTATAGGTAGTAAAAGCTATGCATGGGGCCCTTACTTATGAACAAAGCTCTGACTTAAGATATCTTACAAAATAGGAAGTTCCTCTAACTTAGGATGTCTTACAAAAAAGGAAGTTTTAGGGGCCAAACCGATTGCGTCTTGCAAAGAAAGTATCAAATCCATACATCATCTCTTTATCACCTATCCCTTCTCAATAGAAGTTTGGAGTGAAATCATAGGGTTACAATGACAATCCTTCAAAATGACATGGATCCTCACTAGAAAATGCCAATAAAAAGGTATTTTGTTTATTAGTTTGACTAAGCACTTAAAAAATATGGGTTTCAATTCAATTCTACACATCTTAAATTTTTTACTTTGGAAAAATATATTTTTATGAAAAATTACTAACCTAGTTATATGAATTAAATGGTTGTTAAATACAGAAAGACAATTGAAGATAAGCATAACACTTCATCATGAATCTAAATTTGCCCAAGAAAAATAAACCTTATAAAAATGATGACTAAAGCATAACTTTAATATATATTATATATATATAGATATATATATATATTATATATATATATATATATATATATATATATATATATATATTAATATATATATTAATATATTATATTATGTGCAACCTTTGTCGAGTTTTCAGCAAGCTTTTGGTTTGAATCCTGCCAAAAAAAATTGTCATCAAAACTTGATTTGTGTAGTTTAAACTTGACTAAATATATGGACTCACCAACCCCAAAAACCCTAAGAACACTTAGATTGTGAAGAAATCACCTCTCAAAATTGTGATATCAATTTCACAGTCTTTGTTGCAATACTGCCTTCCTATGCTTTTATGATGTCAACGTTATAGTGAGCTCGAGAGCTTTCTCTCGAAACTTTTTGGGCATAGAGAATAATTTTTTTATATAAAACTAAATAATGCTTTTCTTTAGGTATACCAAAGTTTGGTCTGAGTGGACCTTAACCATCATCATCATCATCATCATCATGGCTTATCCACACGGCTAAAAACCATAAGTCATTTCATGACACTTGTTCACATAAATTTTTTTAAAGCAATCAATTTGTTTAAAAAAAGAAACGAAAAACTTTTGACATAAATCTCAATCTTTAATATGTAATTAGTCATAAGAATGGTCACTAATTTTTTCTGAAAATTAACTACAATATATAAGAAAATATAAGAAAATATTTTAACAAATAAATTAAAAATAATACCATAAAATATATTTAATTAATAATTAAAGTATGTAGATAAGTTGTATTTTAATTTATATATGACAGATATGGATTTGAAAGATAAAATGTATTTCTTTAAATGTTTTAAAAATCCAAACTTTATCAACCTTCATACGAATATAATAATCACATCCTAATATAATGTACATCTTCTTCCATACAATATTGGGTGCTGCCACAACCTAAACGTAACTCAGTGATCAGCTAAAACAACAATAAAGAGAGAAAACATTTTCAAAACTATTCAAAACTCATAAAATAAAATCAGCAATGTAAAATATATTAACACATAAAACCTTAAAAAATCAAAATCTTAAAAAATAGAATAATAAACTAAAAAATCAAAATCCTAAAAATAGAATAATAAATTGAAGCAAACCTCCATAATGTCCATGTCTAACACTTGGGTATATCTATTATTGCACTCACCAAATTGCCATTCTGATCTAATCATTAAGGTTTTCATAAATAAGTTGCACATTATAAGGAATCAAAACATTATGTGAAATATGTCTCCCACGTTGGCGAGCGTATCTAATCAATTACACGAAGGTGTTCATAAATAAGTTTCACATTACAAAATAAAAATGTTATTTTAAAAGTCCCTTACGCTTGAATACATGAAAATAATTGCCTGGTAAATCCAATTTGACTGAAACCAGAAACATTGACAAACAACTATTGTGAAAGTAACATCCAATTTGACTGAAACCAGAAACATTGACAAACAACTATGGTGAAAGTAACATCACAGACGAACAAAAAATTCAAAGTGAAATAACAATTTAAAATAGTATTAGGTTTCGATGATAGCAAAAATTGAAAAATGAATATCTACCGAGTGCTTCCTATGACTGAGCCGGCTTAAAAGGTTCCTATCATCAAATTAATAATTAAAATGAATTATTAAAGAAACTCCCAATTTTTGGGCTACTCTGCACTGGACTTCTAAAGGAGTTCTTAAGGAAATCAAGTAGCTCACTCTCTAATTACTCTAGTTTAGAAATAAATACAAACACATTTTACAATGAAAACTAGGAAATATCTTACTTTGTTCACATGTACTCTATCATCCGAATTAGTTCACCTATACTGTCGTATCCAAAAGTTGTTTGCGGCTCATACTTGGGGCAAGGATTGTGGGCACAATATATTGCTAAGAAATATATTCATCCCACCTCCTTGTCTAACTTGATAATATCCATTACAAAATCATCTACCTCAAGTTTTATGTGGAAAGCCATCGTAAATGCCTACCCTATTGTTAATACATGAAAATAATTGTCTGGTAAGTCCAATTTGACCGGAATCAAAAACATTGACAAACAACTATTGTGAAAGTAATATCACAGGCGAACAAAAATTTCACGGAGAGGGATCCCCTCTGAGATCGTTCCCTGCTCACGACTTTTCTTCAAAGACTCCCACATTTGGAAAAATTCTTCGTACAGCTCACGCTTTTCTGGAGGTTGCAGTTTCACTTGTTTGTGCCCACGAGCTATTTGAAGAAGGCAACTCAACAAACGAAGTACTCTCGCATCGTATTTGATGATATCTATCTTTACTAATTGAAGATTAGCAAGTGGGTACGTTGAAGCTGGTGCAATTGGATCTCCTTCTGCATCTTCCTGCGTTACAAAGTATAAAAGTCATATATACATTATATGCCCGAACATGCACTCTTAACAATAATAATAATGACATCCCAACAATAATGGCGACAAAATGTAAAGTAGGAAACATAATAGGAGTTTCTCACAATAGAGGATTCTGTCATTTACGATTAAAGCAAAACTCTTACGGATAAATCTGAGATGGAAGCGTTTCTAACCGCTACTGACATTCATCAAAGGAGTTATTCACTTACCAAAATCGCCAGAAATCCCTACTGAGGTTCATCAAAACAGTTATTCACTTACCAGAATGGGTCGTCCGTGCAGGTGTAATCGCTGAAGGTTACGAAGCCTCGAGAGCAGGTTCAGCAGAGGCACCGCCATCATTTCTCTCCTATCAGATGCACACCCAAGATGCATGGTAAGCACTTTCAATGACCTAAGCGTACCCATGAATTCAAGAAATCTCTTGACAGAAAATTTGTATCCTTCATACCCTCCTGGACTCAACGACAACTCAATCAAATTATTTACACGCTCCATTTCGAATCCGTGGATCTTTGACGATAGCTCATAAAATCCCATTCCATTCACTGTCGAATCTTGTTCGTACATGACTGCCTTCAGAGTTTGAAGTTTAGGGAAATTCACTGTCAATCCTCCCTCCCTAAAAACATATAGAACCAAATCTGTAAGGCTGTGAGATAAAATGACAGGCCTCCTCAGGCCAGAACATCTATACAAATTCAACTTACGGAGAAGCGGGCAATGCAAAAAAAAACGTGCTAAGGTGTCGTCTGTCATTTCGATATCGGTGAAGCTCAACTCAGTGAGATGCTTGAATCCCACAAAATCAGTTGGAAAAGTGGTGAGAATACAGTTGTTGAGTGTGAGATTAGTGAGACGACTGCATAAGAAAAGGGACGGCGGTGGGGTTTCCTTTTGGTAGCAATACTCTAGAGAGAGATGTTCCACGTTCTTCCTGGCAACCACCGGATCCATTCCGATACGCTTTGTTGTGTAAACTGCCAAGGGTTAACAAATATTTCACGAATCCACATAGAGAGTTTAGTACCCCACATACTGTGAATGCCGATGGTGGGTGTAAAGGACTTCAGATCCGATGAATGGAACTGCAATACGTCGAA